>JASAND010029460.1:0-56999 GCA_030248195.1 Trissonchulus latispiculum | reverse complement strand
GCATGTGACCAAACGTCACCTTTATAATGACATAAACAGATTTTCAATACATTAAATTGGGGGGGCTGGTAGGAAGTTAGCTCAGAGGTGTGTACTGAGGCGGCGTGACGTCGGTCCTCTAAAAATATTAATGTATGTGTGTTGTTTGAAATTATTTGGATTGAAATAATGTTAGAGATGATATTTGGAAAGTCATTTATAATGTGTAAAATTCATGTTGAAATTGTATGTGAAATTTCTCTGCAAGTCTTTTAGTCGAAATATTTTAATGCGTTTATGTGTAAATTACGTATATGTGTATCAGCCAGCCTGGTCAATAGGTGGCGCTGCATGCTTGTTGATTTTCGCTAAGTGCCTCTCCCAGCATCTCGTCTTTCAAGGGGGTCTCAAAATTATCCAATCAAATTCTTCCACGTCCTTTCAAAACTAGTTTAATCTCCCTAGCCGTCTACACTTCAGTCTTGTGTTTTTCTTTCGTCTGAATCGGTCGTGTGCTTTTTCGCTCTGTCTCCATTGCCCTATATATTTGCTGTGCATTATTTATTTATACAGTAGTCTAAAGTGGGTACCACTTTAGACAACCACTTTAGACATTTATGAGCTCCAGGGTGACCCTGTAGAGCCATACCTTATTCATTGTTTGTTCTTTTAGTTTAGGTGACCATTTCTTATTTCTCTTTCTAGTCTAAATTTCTCTTGTTATTCCTTGTTCTAAATTTTTATGAAGCTTTCAAAAATTCTCTGATTAGTTTAGGGTCGAGTTTTATTAGCCTACTTATTAAGCTTTGTTTCCTTGTATTAGTCTTTGTCTGGTTATTACATCTCGTGTAAATTGATTTTATTATCCATCTAATGTCTTGTAGAAATTTAGTTAGGTTATCTCAGTTTTCTGTACTTGTTTTACACATTATTCTGTACGCATTTCGGGGTTCGCCCCTCTGTCCAGCATATATTTAAAAGTAAATGTGGTCTCATTTTTGGGCCATTTTAGGGTGTCTTTTCTTAGTTTAGGTTTTTGTATTAGAACGGTATATTCGGTAGGTAAGGCTTTTCTAAGATTAATTGGGTAGATAGACAGACTTTTTAAGTATGTATATTTCAGCAAATTTGGGGTAGGCCATTTATTATTTAAGTCTTTGCTCTTCATCGGCGGTTAAACTCCGTTCGGTAGGATTCACTTGGGAATTTTGGCGAGGTTAGTTAGGTCGACTGGAACTACATCTCCTCCAGGTTCGACGTTCTCCTTGTGCACAGTTTCCCACTCGTAAAGTTTGGTTAGTTCGTACACTTCCAACTTTACATTAGGCTGTCAGTCCACGACCTTATTTTTGTAATTTTATTCAGCTTTTAGTAATTTTCCTTCGGTTCTCTCCTTTTTACAGGTCTTTGTTTTTAACTAATTTTTCTGATCTCATCTATTTTTTGTAATTTTTCTGTACGTTTTTCCCGTATTTTTACCAGTATTTTTGGAGCATTGTATACGGTACGTATACACTGGTCCTTAACTAGCCCACGTTGCGTGTGCTTATTATTATATTATGTCTGTATTACGATCAACTGCAAAATCGTCTAAGGCCTCTGCTAAGCCGGGTGACCCGACTAGCTCGAGTGACTCGATGGAAAGAAGGCCTTCAAACCAGAATGGCCTTGGGCGGCCTACGTCAAGCCAGTCTATATTGAGCAAGAGTTCCTCTACTCAATCAGCGGCCAGTCAGGCATCCTCAAGCCAAGCCCTTGAGGGTGCAACATCCAGTAGGCCGGTTTTACGGTCCGATACGGCTAAGGGTAAAGCTTCTTCAAAGCAAGAGGCTGACGAGGACGCCGTAAATCCGGGTAGCCCGGAGGACCAAAAAGAGGAGGTGGCCTCCAATAAAACAGATTTCCAGTCTCCTGCTCGGGACGAGTTCAGTGAGGAAGAATGGGACGAACAGGCTACTGTTCGTGACCAACTGGAATATGTCAGACTTAAGTTAGCCCGCATTGGAGCTGACCTCCAGCGGAATGAAGCTAACTCGGAGGTACCGGCAAGTTCTTTGCCGGGCATATCAGACGTAAGGGACTTACGTGCGTTCTTGACCCAATTGGAACTGGATTTATATCAGCAACGACCACGGCTAGGGTCGGATAGTTCCATTGTACGTCGTCAACCAGGAGCTATGCCCTTTCTGCCGTTTACCCGTTCCAAGCCACAACGGAACGAGGAGGCAACGCACCCTCCGTGGTCAGGCCTACCTGGGCCTAGCGAACCAGCTGCCCCTGCCCCACGCTTTCGGCCTACAGCTCATATAGATTTGACTCGGTCAAAGCGTACGAAACGGCCAACTAGTAGTCAACGACCGGACGGTGGCGACCCCGTGCCGGAACCTGACCGGAAACCAAGGGTTCGGGGACCAATGGATGAGTTGGTGGTCCCGTTACGGGATCCAACCCCGGTTCCAGCCCAACCTCCGGTCCCGCGACGGGATACGGATGGGATGTTTCAGGTACGTGATATGACCAATCAGGAATACGGCGTGATCAGAGGACTCCTTACAGCATGGATAGCAGAACTCCCTATGCAAACATGGGAAGCGTTAGAGCATACCTTCCCTCGGGTATGCATTGAGTTACTTCGTCTGTGGCCAAGCCCTAGAGAGGATCCAAGCGCAGGTGCTCCTCCATTCCAGATGGGGCAACCCCCTGTGACGAGGCATCTGAGTCCGGAGCCCGTCTATCGCGGTCGAGGGAATGAGCGGCGAGTTCCGCCTATCGTCGACCTAGACTCATCTGATGACCAGATGAGAGGACCTGCCGCGGAACCACCTCGCCGCCGTATGGAATATTCGCGGCAGTCTAGAACCTCGTCACGGGGCCACCCGTCTCCTCCGCCAGTACAGCGGATGTCGAGCCCTCGCCGATATTCCCGGAACATAGCGCTTCCCGTCGAGAACGGTCGGAACGACCGCAAACTCGGGAATTTCGAGAGCCGTCATCGTACGAAAGCTTCAAACATCTGGGGGAATATCTAAAAGGCTTTAAAGGCGTCAAGCCTTTTCAAGGATCGCAGAGTAATATCAAGTTTACCAGCTGGCTCGCTAATTTTGAAACAACGGTTAAGGTACATGACGTACGTACCCTCTAACATGAAGTACAGAATCCTGTGGACATTATTGGATGACAATGTCAAAGAGTCTATGACTCTGTGTCCACCGGATACGTTTGAGGATCTAGTGACTAGAATCCGTCAACTGTATGAGCCCTTGCCGGTAACAACGGAGCAATATGCTGAGCTATTCTACAGTCGAATAAGAGCCGCAGGAAAACCCGCATGATTATATGGCAGCGTTACGCCTGCTAGCGGTACAAGCCTTTCCGTTCGAAACTGGGTTCGACCGAGAAAAGAAAGTGGTTGCCCAGTTTAAACGTGGCTTGAAGTCTGAACTGCGATCTAGAATGGCTGCTCCTCTGGCGGACATCCAGTTCTGGCCACACGTACGAGAGAACGACCTAATAACCCGAGCTCTACATATCGTAGAGTCGGTTCAGGTGGAGTTGGACCGGGAACAGGCCGTGACGGTCTTTAGTGCCCAAAGTCAAGGTCCACAATGCTACAATGCTACGCAGGGGAGACCCCAGCAGAACTAACAGCAACCATCGCAGCAGAACCAACAGCAGCAATCGCAGCAGAATCAGGGTCGTAACCAAGGTTATCAGCGTAATGACGAGCGGCCACCACCACGTCAAGCACCAGGTTGGTGCTGGTACTGCGGTCTAGTGGGGCATAGACAGCAGCAATGCCCAGACTATCTACAATATCTGAGTCAAAATGGGCAGGACCAGAACCAGGCAAGGGGTAATGTCCACACACAGTACCGCGCTCGCGAACAGGAGGGTAACCCCCCTGCCCGTAGTCGTTACGACCGGGACCAGCGCAATCAAGGCCAACGGAATCAAGGCTACGATAACCAGCAGGACCCTCAACGACAGCCAGGCCAACAGGATCAGCGAGCCCAGTAGCAGCAGCCGGTACGGCCGCGCTCTATAAGCAGGGGCTACGTAGGTCCACGCCGGTATGAAGGTTTTCCAGAACAGGGAAACGAGGAGGCGGGACGCGGGCAGTAGACCTGAACCCGTGTCCCGCACCGGCAAACCCGTCTGGCGGAATGGTCTGTGCGGTACAAGCTTCTAGTACTAACCTTGTTAACATGATTGAAGCAATCAAGAGGGACCCGTGCTGGAATCGTGGTGGCCTTTGGAGTAGCGATTCCGAAAGTGACAGCGAGGCCGAACACCTGGAAGGGGCTGACCCTCTTCCAGAAAAAGGCTATGGCCACCCAGTTTTTGAACTTCACGCTCGGGCGACCCAAGCGATTAACCAGTGGAAGTGCAAGTGTAAAACTTGCAAACAAGTACGGAGACGGGCTGAATGGTTCCCAACAGAGGAAGTAGTCCTGGCTAATGGTGGTTTCCCCGATGTCATCTATGATGGTGAAGGTAACCTTCGGCCATACAAATATTGGAACAGATGGCGTAAGGAAGTGAAACCCTTCGGCGATGGAGCAGCCTCCGAACGTAACTATAATGTGCCTGATCGGAAGAAGTGGAAACGGGCACCAGGAACCGAATGGAATATGCTCCCCGTTTTGCGCAAAGAAATGAAGTGGCAGGAGAATACCGCCGTCATGGCAGCTCAAACCCGAGCCAGGCAACCCGGACGGGTACGACTAGGAGGCAACGCAAGACCTCAACATCTAAGGAGGTTCAGACAGACCCTATTCGGATTATATTGCCGTTGCGGCAATGGAAACTGTCTGTAACTGAGGACCAGCCTGCGGTAGGGGCTAATCGCAAAAGCCCTGGGGAGGACCAGGCCCCTGTAAATTGGGAGCAAGCTAAAAGCCCTGGGTAAAACCAACCCACAGGTACTGGGCTTTCAGCAGTAAGCACTGGGGATACCCCAGTAGCTGATATCTCTACCTCTACCCAGGCAGTCCCGGAGACTCCAGCCAGCAAACGACATCCACCCAGAATAGTGGTTACTGACGCGTCTCCACCGAAACGAGGTGGTAGGTTGTAGCCGTGGGCCACTGCAAATAACCCAACACGGAGTGAACTCACGGAAAGTGACGTCTCTGATGATGAAGCCGGGGGTTCAGGATTAACTCTTGCCCCTGTTGAAGTCCATGGTACTGGAGGTGCTCCAGTAACACCCTTGCGACTCCGGAAAGACACGGACGGTGAATGGGAACAAGTAACCCGAAGGTCAAAAGTCTCCTCAGGTACTGAGCAGGCAACGATTCCTACACAGAACAGATATGCTCTGTTAGAAGTGCAGGACAATGCACCTATTAGACATGGATGGGAGGTCGTGACTCAAGCGGTCGAGCAGGCCCATGTGGTAGCCCAGTCTATTGGGGAGCAGATCCAACAATTGTCCGTGAACGTGACGTCCGTGACGGACCAGGTACGTCAGTCCATGCAAGAGTTTGAACAACTCTTAGCTGAATTCGCACAAAATGACTATGAACGCACATTGGAGCTTCAACAAAAGGGTGTGCTCCGGGAACCGAACCAGCCTATCTGGTCCGAGGATCCTCCACAGCATAAGAAAGGTAGACGCGGAGTCCGACTAAATGACCCAAACGAGATCATAGTACTGGATAGTACTCCACTGGAAGAGGAACCGGTGCCTGCTCAGCAGGAAGTTACTTCCGCTACCTTGGACGGTGCCCCAGCCCAGCAAGAGAGCACCACTGTAGCATCACTAGAAACGGCTTCTACGTCTGGAGTCCCATTGGAAAATGGTACCACCACGGTAAATCAGCAAGAAGTGACTTCTACTGATATTGGGACTAAGTTCGGCACATGGGACTTGGAAGAACAGCTTCGCGCTGCCCTAAACCCAGTTCGAAGAGCCGACTTTAACCTGGAAGCCGAAACAAGTGACAACGAGGAGGCTAGTGGGCAACCCACAGCTCCGAGTAAACTAAACAGAGCGGTACTCTCTGTTTTGAACGGGACAGCGCCATGTTTCGTCTCTCAATGTACCCATATAGCATTGAAGAAAAGCCCGTATGTTATCGTGGAGGTCAAGGGCATCACGACTCTAGCCCTGTTGGACACAGGCGCTAATATTTGCTTGATGTCCAAGCAATTCTTTGACCGACTTAACACCAATGGACGGTTACACCTGGACGAAACAAAAGTTACGGAGGTAGCTACGGCTGCCGACGACCGGAGCCTGGCTATATTGGGAACAACCAAGATCTCTTTTAAGTTGCATGGCGTTTGGTATCAGTATACCTTTAATGTCACGAATAGTCTGCAACAAGATTTCATTATCGGCTATGACTTCCAGGCGGATCATAATTGGGTGATTTTCCCACATCAACACCTTCTGCTCTGTGACAAGAAGAAGGTACCTTTGCTGACCCCAGGTGACCTGCAGGCGTTAGCTAACCGTTTCAGTATAGCCGTGTCATGTACGGTCTATTATTGCATGCGAGAGACCTGCAAGCTACCCCCTCGCTCTGAGGTTATGGTGCCTGTTCGTTGTTGGCTTGGCGGCGCAGCAAAGCTGGCCATAAACCAGGCAATCGTGTTCGAACCATCAGATGAGGTCCTAGTAGACTATGAAGTCTACCCAGTGCCTGGAGTCTTGGAGGTGTCCTCACAAGTTAGTTACATCAAGGTCTGTAACCCCCTGGACAGAACGGCGCAGTTACCTAAGGGGTTACCCCTAGGACAGGCGGAACCAGTTACAACTATGACTGAGCGACAAGGGTTCCGTTATGCAGCTGAATTGGGGGTGAACTTTGCACAGATTCACCCTCACTTAAGGGGGGGGTCCATCGTGAAAAATTTTTAGACCACGGATTTTGCTCATTTTCACACATAATCTAGCCATATATGTCGTACATTTGAAGTTTAAATTTTGAGTTGTTTCGTTCAGTTCTCGGTTTCGTTTTCGGTTTCAGTTTCGTTCAGTTTAAATTTTGATGTTTGATTTTCTCACTTATTATAAGGAATATCGCAAAAATAACTGCAGATATGAAGTCAGCGACGCCGATTTTGCCTGTCGCATGCATAAAATCGCTAATATGAGTTACCCTGACCGAATACTGGGGTTGGTTTTTTTTCCCATCGGTTGGTTTTTTCCCATCGGTTGGTTTTTTCCCGCCATTGGTTTTTTTACCCCGGCTAATTAGCCGTTAATTACTAATTAACGACAGGGCCTAGAGAGGCGATTTATATACCAAAATGACAGTCTAGACAGGGCTTGATAAGAAAATAATTTATAGCCGGATTGCTCCACTGGGCTGTTCTGCAGAGTCCAAAAAGTGACTACCTTGGTTTTTTTCCCCGACCTCTATATCAGCTACTCCAAAAACGGCTTTTTGGACAAACAAAATAGATTCAATAAATGCTATTACAAAAGAAAAACTTTTAAGCTATATTAAATGCATAGTTCACAATACGTATTTTCGTGTTGGTAACTTAGTTTTTCATCAAAAAATTGGCATCCCCATGGGAACAGATTGTGCACCTTTTATTGTAAATCTTATTCTTTTTAACTGTGAATTTAATTATATGAAAACTGTTTTATACTCCAAAGATTGGAAAGCTGCAAGCTTGTTATTAAATATTTTTCGTTACATGGACGATTTAACTGTGTTCAATGATAGAAATAAATTTGAAAGCATAATTTCAGACATGTATCCCATTTCCTTAACTTTAGTTCGTCAAAATGATAATCCTTTTTCAGCAGAGGTTCTTGATATTAACATTGAAATTATAGATAAAAAGTTTATTTTTAAGCCATTTGATAAAACAGAAAAATTTAATTTTAAAACTATAAAATTTCCTCATATTAATAGTAATTTTTCTACTGTACGTGCTTATATTATCTTTAGAAATGAATTAGACCGTCTGTGGAAATTATCCGAAAATGTTGACTTTTGGAAATATGCAGTTAATAATTTAATTCAAAAGTTATATCCTAGAGGATATTCAATTACCAAACTCAAAAATGAAATAAACAATTTTAAATCGAAAAAAGCTCAGAATACGTTTAACATACTCCATTCATTTCATATTTAAACCGAAAATTATTTTATGATGACAACAGCTGTTGTAATTTACTAAAATTATCTGTGTACTCACATTCACGTCACACATGGAACAGTACATATCCGCCCAGTTTCCCCATGCCAGGTGCGCACCTGGTGAGGCTGGGCGGTGAGACGCATGGGGCTATGAGCACTCATCTTTAGGATATGTACTTTAATTCCATGGCACATATTTGTTTTTTTAAATTGTAGCACATGTATATATGTACCTAATTTTTGTAATGCATAATATTTAATATAGAATGCACCTAAATCTGAGTTTAATTGTTGTCTTTTTGTGTTGGTTTTTATAATTATTCCTGGTTCAACGGATAGCATGTATATATGATTTTAGTATACACTTATGAAATTGTTGTCACTTAAGGTTAGCTTTAGTTTAACCTTTTGTTTCTCTCCATTTTCCCCCCTCCCAGGTATGTATAGCCATGGGGTGAAAAAAACCACCCCTTTTTAGGGGGAAAAACCCACCCGCCTCCTGGGTCATGGGTTGGAGATATGAGCTCCAAAACATAGCAGCAGGAAGCGCGACTCTTTCTAACCTATGTGTGCACAGATCAAGTCATTTGGTTCACTCCTGCTTATTTTATGACATTTTGAAAATGACAACTACTTTATGGTTCAACTATCCAAAAATTTACCAAAAGTTTGGACCGATGTAACTTTTGACTGGTTCCAAAAAGTTTTGCAAATATCTGCAATGATGGCAACTCTTCCTCTTTGCACACAGCCAAAATTAGACCGATCCGCTGTACCGTTGGTCTGGCACATTGCCAAACGTGGCGGGGAAAAAACCCACTTTGGGGGGAAAAACCCACCCAAATTTTTTTGAAAAATTTTTTAACAACTCTACACGGAAACAATTGGAGACTATAGCACGGTACTATCGAGCACGCTGCGTCATCCTATGCGGTCAGATTCGGACAATTTTGCTTACCTGGCTATGTAGCTAGGTGCTAAAAACCTTGAAAGTGCCATTTCGCTGCTGGAGGACCCAATACAGGTACAATTGTGGATTTTAACAGCCAATTCTACGTAAAAAACCATTCTCTACACGATAGAATAATAAGTTTTATCAAATTACATCATTTTTAGCATTTTTCAAAAATTGCCCTTATTTTATGTGTTAAACTTTATGAAACCTGGCCAGTTGATGCAGCATTTTCAACGGCACATGAGATCTCTAAAAAGCTACTTAGATCGGGTTTTTTGGTTCATACTAACTAAAAAACGGTTGAATTTTACACTGGAAGTGTCAGAATTGCGATAGAACAATTTTTAAGACCTGTGAGGGTGGGTTTATTTTCCCCCCATTTGGGTTTTCCCCCATTTGGGTTTTCCCCCCATTGGGTTTTCCCCCCGCTACTTTTTGCATTATACCGCTCTAACGGTACAACTTAGAGAATTGCAAATAGGCTTAAAAGAAAGTTCTAAGTACGCCAAGTACGATGGTATATAAAGTTCTCAGATAACCCTTATAATAAAAAAGTTCCAGCCAAAATCCGAAAATGTAGGTTCCCCCCCATGGCTATACACCTATGGAAGGGGGTCTGGCAAAACGTGGGAAGTGAGCATAGGTGTAATGTGGGGGGGGGGTAGCCCAGCCCCCCCAAGCCTTTTTTCAACCATCCCCCAAAACTTTGGGGGGGGGGTTGTCGCGCCTTAATGGCCCAAAATTGGGTATTTGGCTTATACTGTTACTTAAACTTAAAAATTTTTTGGGGGGAGGGTTGGAGGGTCTCCAGAGGGCGCCCCCCAGAAAAGGTTGGGGGGGAGCTTCCCCCACCCAAAATCTCCGTTACACCTATGGGAGTAGGGTCGAAAGAATCGATTTGGGGGGAGGGGTAAGAAAAATTGTCAAGGGGGCCGGGGGGGGGGGTCGGAGAAAAATCGGTTTTTCGTTAAAAATCTGAAAAATTTTCTCAATTTTGAGCTATTTTTGGCGATTTTTAAGGTAATTAAGGGGGGGGTCGCTTTGGGTCAAAATCGATAGTCACGGATTTCGCTCATTTTCACACGCAATATAGGTACATATGTTCTCAAAAACAAGACAAAACATTAGAGTTCGAAATCAAACGGTGGCAGAGATATTCAGCTATAAAGTTGGAAAACTTGAAAATCACTGTGATTTGCCCTCCAAGGCCATGCTGAGACAGAACGGCAGCGAAATTTGGGTCAACTGATATGGCAAATTAATTCTGTGGGTTGGCTAATATTTTTATACTAAAACGACTCCGGGATATCCATCCATTCGTTCACAGTACATTTTTCAATTTTGAACTGACCCTTTTTCATCTAACTGTGCCCTGAAACTTTAACTTGCTCTAACCTTCAGATACTAAATTTCAGACACATAGTTCTATTAGAAAAGTTGTTCAGCTCATCAGTAGCTATCGAATGATACCCAATTTGTCTATATTTTGGAAATTTCAAAAATTGACTTTTGTGACCTGTAAGCGATCAAAGGAGCCGACACGACAGAAAAGTTCTAACTTGAAGCATTTGCCTTTACCATAATGTCAGGCAGGCATTGAGAGTTTTATGTGCCAATTTTGGTGACTTTCGAGTGGGTTACGAGGGAGAAATTATTAAAAAAACGTGAAAATTGTGCAAAATGATGATTTTTTGCAAAATTAGCACATTTTGTGGCAAGTTTTTTGAGAGCACTACAAACGGTAGAAATTTGCAACTACTGTCATAAAAATTCTGTGTATGCGTAAAGTGCAACTATCTATAAGCGATTTCTGTAGCTTTTGCCAATCGTGCAGGACAGGCGAAAATGTTTTGCTGGTCCTGTTTTTCGTGGTACAAAAAGCACCAATTTTCCGAAATTTTGACTTTGAAAAATCGCAAAAAATCCGACACTCAACAGAATTGTTTCAGAAGGGTTATTTGCACTCTCTGATATGTGCTTAACATGTACAACAAGGTTGCAGCGCAGTATCTTGCATACAGCGAAAAATTTTTCTGCCACAAACTTTTTAACCTAACTTTTTCATTTTCCTATGTTTAACACATGTCGAGGTCACCTTTGAAGGGCTCTACAGCACGATAGAAGCAATATTACGCAAAACGCACCTGTCTTGTTTTGGGGACCCATGGGGACTATAAAATATGTGAAAATGAGCAAAATCGGAGATGGTCGAAAAATCGGTCAAAAAGCGACCCCCCCCCCTTAAGCTAGGTAATTTTAACAATTTTTTGCTATTTTGCGGGGGTTCTGCCGAAGGCCGATTTGGGGGGAGGGATGGAAAAATTTTTAGGGGGGAGGGTCGGTGACCCCTCCATTTGTGGAGAGGGCCCCCCAACACACCTATTGGCACAGGTGTAACGGGGATTTGCGGTGGAGGCCCCCTCCTCCGCAGTTTTAGGGAGGGGCCTTCCCTTTCTATATTCCCAGAACTCCCCACGACCCCCCAAACCTCTCCCAAAAAATTTTCAATTTTTACGCCAAAAATCGCATTTTCAATTTCAGCCATTGCTAATGCGAAAAACATGAAATCATTAAGTAATTTTAACACTAGACAATTCTAAGTCCAGAATAAGGCCGATATTTAGTTTTAGAAGTCTATAAAATCCGTTAGAACCGTGAATTTCTCGCGATAATAATCCACGTTAAGCCACAAACTTGAACTTTTTTGAACAATTCTGCAAAATTTACCCTAAGAATGCCCAATCTTTGACCAATTTTCGTGCGTTCAGCGCCACTACCCCCCCCCCCCCCCGAGGCCATGGGTGTAACGGAGATTTGGGGTGGGGGAGGCTCTCCCCCAATGTTTTCTGGAGGGGCCCCTCTGGAGACCCCCCCCAGGACCCCCCCCCAACCCGCCCCCAAAAATTTTTCATTTTTTATGCCAAAAATCGCATTTTCAGCCGTTTCTAATGGTAAAAACATCTAACTATAAAGTAATTTTAACATTAGACTGTGGTTTTAAACTTAAAAACTTGATTTGCCAACATGTTTCCAAGTCCAAGTTCTCTGAGAGAAGAGGACTAGATTGTGGGCGAATTAATATGGGCACAGCTTTGCTGAGCAACCCATATTCGCGGGCTTTTACGCTTTGCCAGAGCGATTATCGTATATATACAGAGCGATTAATGCCAGTCAATAATAAAAATTCCATCAGATAAATAATCGCTGAAAGTTGCTTGCATAGAAACTTAGATTAGCTAGGTTAGATATATAAACTATCATAATCTGGTTGTGCTGGACGACTGCAAGCAACGAATCCAAGGATATGATTCTAAAGCGAGTGGTTCAATGGAAATAGAAGAGAGTCCTGAAATTATTCTTGAAATAAAAACTTTCTCATAAATGGATATATAAATGCACAGTTAACTGGGTTTATTTCACTGGGGGACTTTTTGGGTTCCCCCCCCCCACTCGAGCACCTCCCCCCACTCGGCCCCACCCCCACTTTTTTGGGCTCCCCCCCTCACCCTAAGGTGCCCAAAAATTGCCAAATTTTTAGGTTTTTTGGTCAAAATTTTTTCGGCGTCGCGCCGGAAATTTTTGATCAAAAATCGCCTTTTTTGGTGCTAAGACTTGAGTTTTGAGCACTTTTAAGCATAGTTATAGCAGTGTATGTGAAAAACAGGCTATTTATACAGCGTTTTTAGCATTTTGGCCCATTTTATTCCCCCCACTTTTCGACCTCCCCCCCACTCTCCCCCCCCCCACTTATTTTTGTGTAAATAAACCCTGGTTAATATCAAGACTTAAGAGTTTATCGAAAGAAAAGTTTGCTTCCATTGAAGCTGTCGCTATGGCGAAGCGTGAGAGCCCGCACATATGGGTTGCTCGACAAAGCTGTGCCCGTGTATTTAATTCACCAACATCCTAGTCCTCTTCTCTTTGTGAACCTAGCCCCATATTAACCATTTTAAGACTAGTCCTCTCTTAATGGTACAATCTCACCACCGCCGTATTACTTTTTCATGCTCCGGAGGAGCATTTTTATTGCTTTGTATGTATGTACATATTCCTTGCTACAGTTTTAGGCTGGGATGGCGGAGACTCATGAAGAAATTACATTTGAATCTGTTGATTCTGGTGCGTCCACCACCTTTCCAAAACAATGCTCTGCGCTGCGCAAGAATGAATGTGCCGTAATTAAAGGTCGTCCATGCAAGATTGTCGAAATGAGTACTTCAAAAACTGGCAAGCACGGCCATGCTAAGGTATCTATAGCTGTGTTGCTGCAAATATGTATATACGTAAAAATCGGTTATGTTACGTTGCTGTAGTTCGCAAAATCCCGAACCTCTAGTGTGGCAGATAATCTAATGGCATCTAATCAGATCACAGTCTTGGCGGGGTGGCAAGATTTGTCGAAGTCTGTACTCGAATCCTCACGAATTTTTCTAATTTTGACTTCTGGGGATTCAGCTTCGCCGCAGTTGTTTAACCACAATTTGGCTTGGCTTTTAGCTTAAATGCCGCGCGGGTAGCTGACACAAGTTTCTCAATAATTGCCAGATTTGGCTTAGAGGACTTTGAAAACGTAATACGTATGTATCATGGGGGAGCTCGGAGAGCCCCCATTATGAGCTATAAAGGCACTTTGCGGATTTTGAAAAGTGCTAATTAGGCATAACTAATTAACGGGAATGAATTAGGAGCTAATACTTACATTTTTGAAATCTCCAGGCCAAGAGCTTTCGAATGATACCAAACTTGCCCGGAAAAAATGAACTTTGAAAAAAATCGACTTTCTCTTACGGGTTTGAAAGTGGGGTTTTTCTCTGTATTCAGCATGATTTTTGTCAATTTTGTGTTAACTCGATTTTTCGAACGGCCCATAGGAAAAATTTTTCTATACTATTTTTTGAATATCTAGGCAATGGTATATACTTAGCAAGTTTGTTTTTTTCCGAATTTCGATCTGGTTCGATTTTTGTAGATGGTCAACAATGGAAAAAATAGCGTTTTTGGACACCTTCAAGCTGAAAATTTTAAAATAGTCTAAAAACTGGCAAAAACAGCGTTTTTCGGCCTTGGGGTGGTACCCATATATAGTAAATCGGGGTCGCTGAAAACGATGAGCATAGTGCCGACACCGTATCTCGCCTGGTTCATCTGGTTCAACTGGTTCAAAGGTTAACCAGTTCCTGGTTCAAGCTACTGGAGATAGCTAGAAGGCTGAAATTTTGCATACAAAGGTTATTGGGCATGGGGCGGAATTCACTGGTGGTGTTACTTTGCTGATCTGACCCATGGCTGGCCAGATATGGTTCAACTGGTTCAAAGTTGAACCAGTTCCTGGTTCAAGCTACTGGAGATAGCTAGAAGGCTGAAATTTTGCATACAAAGGTTATTGGCGAAGGGGAATTCACTGGTGGTGTAACTTTGGTGATCCGACCCATGGCTGGCCAGATCTGGTTCAAAATTGAACCAGTTGCTGGTTCAAGCTACTGGAGATAGTTGGAAGGCTGAAATTTTGCATACAAAGGTTATTGGGCATGGGGAATTCACTGGTGGTGTAACTTTGGTGATCCGACCCATGGCTGGCCAGATCTGGTTCAACTGGTTCAAAGTTGAACCAGTTCCTGGTTCAGGCTACTGGAGGTCGCTAGAAGGCTGAAATTTTGCATACAAGGGTTATTGGGCATGGGGAATTCACTGGTGGTGTTACTTTGTTGATCCGATCCGACCCATGGCTGGCCAGATCTGGTTCAACTGGTTCAAAATTGAACCAGTTGCTGGTTCAAGCTGCTGGAGATAGTTGGAAGGCTGAAATTTTGCATACAAGGGTTATTGGGCATGGGGAATTCACTGGTGGTGTTACTTTGGTGATCCGACCCATGGCTGGCCAGATCTGGTTCAACTGGTTCAAAGTTGAACCAGTTCCTGGTTCAAGCTACTGGAGATAGCTGGAAGGCTGAAATTTTAAATACAAAGGTTATTGGGTATGGGGAATTCACTGGTGGTGTTACTTTGGTGATCTGACCCATGGCTGGCCAGATCTGGTTCAACTGGTTCAAAGTTGAACCAGTTCCTGGTTCAAGCTACTGGAATGGAATGAAATGAACAACCGCCCCACAGTACGCAAACCTTCAATGAATATATGTTTATACATATATGCTCACGTTTGCCTCGGTACTGTGGACCCACCTCAGGGATTGCACCTGTTCGCCCCTGGTCCCTACTACTCACAAAAGCGAGACTAGACAGGCTGCTTCAGTAATTCATATAAATTAAAGCTTTCATATTTCATACATAAGTACAAGTACGTATATACGTACGTACGTACGAGCATGAAAAGTACGTAATAGCTGCTCAGTTGCCCCTCAAACAAGTGCAATCCCCAGCTTTTGGTCGAAACCTACGCGAAATAGAAACGACTACATATATGGCATTTTTTAAACTTAGAATATTTTTGAATGATACAAAATATATTCCGACTTTTTTCCGCTGTCTATATCATGCCAGAGCGTCTCAAAATTTGTTTCTATAACATCTGTAGCCTGTCTTAATGAATATTTCGGCATATAAATGCCATTTGAACACTTTTATTAGCTTATTGGCGTATCCAAACTAAGCAATTGTGAAAAAGTTTGTCCAAACGAAGTTTCAACAGACTATGGGCGCAATTCCCAAAGTTTCTGGGAGCAGTGAGAACTTTCAAATAATTTTTCCGTGTGCATAATTTTTTATTCTTTCACAACTTTGGATTTTAGATGTAAGCATTAAGTTTGTTTGCTGTTTTAATTTACAAAAGATGTGCCATCACACCCGGCATGTTTTGTCCCTACTGGCGAAAGCTAGCAGTGCTTCAGTGTTGAAGCAACAAAGAACAGTGGTCTGTTGTGATTAAGAGCATAGCTGTTGGCTGGTATTTTTAAATTGAACAGGTGATTTCAAAAATCATGAGTTTCTCGACAACTGATAACTCCATAAAGCTGAGCAGTTTATGAAAACTACGTACATATTAATAAGTTCGGCTTCAAAATAAGAGCAAACTAAAAGCAAAGCTAATAATTCGGAAAATATTAACAAAATTTGCGAAAAATCACTAAAATTTTTTATTTAAACACTTACAAAACTTCCCAGAATGATTAAATTTTTCCGACTTTTTTCCGTTTTTTTCCGACCCTCCGGAAAAAAGGGAAAAAACGGAAAAAACCCTTTTTTCCGGGACTTTTTTTCGATGCCCAAACCTAAGCGCTGACACACACCTCTTGGGTACAGTCCAAAGCGTCTGCCGCCAGCTGATGTAGAAGCAGCAATGGGTGCAGCGTACTATGACCGTGGCGAAATCCGAATTTCGATTCTGACAAAATGCCATTTGTTTCCAGATGTTCGACAATCGCATGGCCGATGTATCGTTCCATGAGTTTGGAAATTAGAGAAAGCAATGCCACTGGCCTGTAGTTTCGAGGGCTGGTTTTGTCGCCTTTCTTAAACACCGGGACTATTTTTGCAGTCTTCCAGGCCGATGGAAAGTAGCCAGAGTTGTAAGAGTATTGGAACAATCTCGTTAAGGGATATGCCAGTTCACAAGCGCATTCCTTTAACACAGTCCCACTATGTCGTCAATACCAGCTGCTTTGGTCGAGTCAATGGAGAGGAGGTGCCTCCTCACAATTCGGCTATGAAAGCGGATGTGCTTTAGCAGCACGTCACAGACCGGAGGTGGTGAGTGAGAAGCACGATCAGGCTCGGCCACTGAGGACTTAGCAGCAAAGAGTTCGTTCAGCAAGCCAGCTTTGTCACTGGCATCTACAATGGTTGACCCGTTGTGAGACAGGGGAGGAATACCTCGTCGGACATTTCTACCCAGAACCCTGTCAATCTCACGCCACCAGGGCCTTCCAGACTTTCCGTCGATACGTTCTGCTACCGCAGAGGCGTGAGCCCGTTTGGATCGTTCAATCGCTTTGTTGTAGGCTCTGCGAGCTTCCAAATATAATAGCCAATCTCTATTCAGTTGGCCGTTAGACTTCCATTTGCGATAGGAATCCTCCTTTGCGCGTCTTAAGGGGTTCAAATCTGAGGAGTACCAAGGCTTGTGGCGTCGGGGTCTGAACTTTTTTCTGGGAATGTAGCGTTGCATTCCCTCAGTGATGACCTCGCTCAAGTTAGATACGCTCAGGTCAATATTTCTGGTAATCATTTGGCTCCAGTTAGCAGATTTTAAGTACTGCCTCAGTCCTGTCCAGTCAGCTCGGGAGTATTGCAACAACAACAACAAGTCTTTTATTTGGCCCAAAAACAATCTATATATGCATACAATCATTTCAATCTACGTAATTACAGCACCTTACAATATCTATAATAGACAAATACAACATGGCCAAAAAGGAGACATGCAAAATAGCAAGCACCTACTAAAGTCGATCATTACAGCATATACGTACATAAATCGAACGAAATGTATAAGTATATTTACAAATACGTACAAATCAAAATACAGATCATACAATAACAATTATATATATTTATACGTAGTATACGTATGTAATCCAAAAAGATATATTTCAACAAAATAGAAACATACAACAGGGTTAGCTAAAATTAATCGAATTCGTACTTCAAAAACTTGTTAACGTCTACTGAGCGGAGGTGACGTTTGAATATTTGAAGGCTTGGCGAAGTCACAACTTTGGCCTCTAAACTGTTCCAGACCGGAACTATCCTAGATGAAAAGAAAAATTTCCTACACTCAAGTCGGGATTTCACTTGTCTTAATTTCAATGTGTGTCCCCTCGTACCGGTTATAGCGGCGTATGTAAAAAATTCTCCTGAATTAACATTGTCCAGTTGGTAAATTATTTTGTATGTTTGAGTTAAATCAGCAAGTAGTCTGCGGTGTTCCAAAGATTGTAGCCCAGTCATACTGAGGCGATCCCGGTAGGGAAGCTCACGAATTTCAGGTATCCTTTTAGTGAAACGCCTTTGAACTGCTTCAACTTTTATTATGTCTTTCTTTAGATGGGGAGACCAGACACAAGAGTTATACTCCAATATGGGTCTGACATAAAGTGAGTACATAGCCACTAAAAATTTGAGGTCACGACATCGGAAAGACTTAAAAATTAACGCAGTTTTCTGATACGCCTTAGCACATATTTTGTCGCAATGAGAAGAGAATTTCAAATCCGAACTTACGTAGACCCCTAAGTCCTTTATTATCTCCGCTTTAGGTATCTTGCAACCATTTACTTCAAAATCACCTGCGAGATATGGTTTGCCAATTTCGAGAAGCATACTTTTATGGAAAGCTATGGTAAGTTGATTTTGCGCAGCCCAGTTAAAGATACTGCCACAATCAGATTGGAAGCCTGCAAAACTGTTTAAACAAGAACCTGAAAAGTAAATTTTTTGTGTCATCGGCAAATATTTTTATATTTGACCTCTGACAGGCCTCAGGCAGATCGTTTATATAGATCAGAAAAAGCACAGGCCCAAGAACGCTGCCTTGGGGGACCCCACTAATTACATCGCCAACATCGGACAAAACCCCATTTAATTTCACATACTGAGACCTTCCCTGTAAAAATGCGCTCAACCATTTTAAAGCCGTTCCTCTTATCCCATAGGCCCTGAGTTTGATGATTAGTTTCGCATGTGAAACAGAGTCAAAAGCTTTGCTTATGTCCAAATAAAGCACTTTCACACCCTCCTTGCGATCAAGACTGGTTGACCATGAATTCAAACACTCCAGCAATTGAGTCTGAGTTGAACGGTGAGACATGAATCCATGTTGTTCTTTGCTTATAAGTTTATTTTTTGAGAAGGTGATCAAGCAGAGACTTTTTTAAAACTTTTTCCATGACTTTGGAGCATATACAAGTCAGTGAAACCGGTCGATAATTTTCTGGGATAGAGCGATCTCCCTTACCTTTGTAAATAGGGACAACGTGGGCTACTAACCAATCGTTGGGGAGTATCCCCTCCAAAAAAGACTGTTGAAAAATAACCTGCAATGGGCGGCCAAGCTGCTGCTTGCAGATCTTAAGAAAGCGTGCAGGGATGTTATCTGGCCCAGCAGCAGAATTAAAACTTAAAGAACTAATGGCTTCTTGAATGGATTTCGCCGTAAAAAGTATGTTTTCAAAAGAAGACTCGAAGTCGTTTTCCCTCATGTTTGCAACCCTCCCATTGTCCCTGACAAAAACAGACTGAAATTGTTGGTTCAATAAGTCAGCCTTAGCTTTGTTATCAACAGCACATTTGTCCCCTAAACATAAAGAAGATACATCCTCACGGCAACCTAACTTGCGCTTAACATACGTATAAAATGATCGATTTGAAGGAGTCTGCACAAATTTTAGCTCAGCATTAAAGTGAAAATTTTTTATTTCTGTATCACACTTGTTCGAGATTTCTTCAAACCGTAATTTATTAGCAGGAGTAGGGCATTTTCGAAGCTTTCTGAGCAAAAATCGTTTTCGAGCTAACAGACGTCGAATTGCCTCAGGAAATTTGGATAGTCTAACTCCTTCTGATACAGCCTTCCTAGGAACATTTTCATTAATAATTTGAACACATAACTCTTTAAAAGCCAACCACTTCTCGTTTACCGAATCTAAAGGACCAAAAAAGTCAGCCCAATTTATTAATTCCAGTGTAGCTATCATATTAGCACAGTCGGCCTGTTCCCAGCAGAGGTAACTCTTGAGCTTGCATGGTGGGGCGGTGAGGTCTACATTAAAGCAAATTGAGCAATGATCACTATTTGCCACAGGCGGCTGAGTTCTAACAGACGATATCAGATTTGGGTCGCTTTCAAAAACAAGATCTAACGTAGCATCCCCTCTAGTGGGGCCTATAACCCTCTGAGAAAAACCGTTTTCTAGAAATAAATTCATGAATTCAGACTGTTTGTGCGTTGTACTTGCACGCGGAACACTCCAGTCAACGCCAGGTAGGTTGAAATCACCTGTAATAATGACAGGGAGTCGCTTTCCCAATAAATATTTCAGACAGTTTTCTAAGCTTTTCAAACAAACTGTATCATTGACAGAAGGTCTGTAAAAGGTGCTAAATATATGCTTTTTGCCAGTTGTTCCACCAATTTCAACTACGATGCCTTCGATTGAATTTAACTCTGGAATTTTTAGCTCTCTGCTAGACAAATGCTTTTTCACCAAGATTGCAACTCCACCCCCCCGGTCACCATTCATTCTGTCCTTTCGATAAATATTATATTCCGCGTTACACAAAAACAAACTATTCGGAGAGTCGTCTTTTAGCCAAGTTTCATTTAAGCAAATGATTTCCGGGAAGTTGTACTGAAGACATACTTCAAAGTGAAACTGAATAAATTTGTTACAGATACTTCGCAAATTGCAAAAAACGACTCTAACAGACATATTATTACACACATAATTTGTATAGTCATAGCAGCTTACAGACGGAGATATGAATGTAGAGGCAGCGGCAGTATTGTCAACAGCAGCGACAGTAGTAGTCGTAGTAGTAGTAGTAGTAGTAGTAATAGTAGTAGTAGTAACAGTAGTGTTAATATCAGTAGCTATAGGTGAGTTATCATCGATTGTAGGCACAGTGGTAAAAGCTGGCAAATCGGCCATCCTACCATGACCTAACCGTCACTGGAGAGGAGGGAAATTTGATAAATCGAGGGTGATGAGTGGTTGGGCACAGGTCGTGTTCTGATGAGTGGGGTTCGGTAGGAGGGGGGGTCGGGAACGAAGCAGAGGGGCGGACTGTGGTACTGAAGAGGTACTGGTCAGGACTAGATTTGGCGGTGCGGTGGACGTAGGAGGGCCCTTGAAGGGGCAGTATCGGTGTTTGTGGCCCGGATTTTGACAGTGAAAGCAGAGAACCTGGCCAAAACGCTTCAGTCGACAATTTCCGATGACATGACCTTTGGTTCCACAGTGGAAACACAGAGCGTCGGAGTTGTGCCGATGAACAGTGCCTTGCTTCTTATATTGGATAGACTTTCTGGATCTGGGGGCCGGCTCCAAGGGAACCTCACCATCTCTAATTATTTGAACAGTGTCTCCCATGTCAATAACATCGTAGTTGACAGAGTAAACCGTTTCAGGACCAATGTGGGGGCGCAGATTCATAAGAATGGTTCCAAGGGCGTTCTTTCCAGGGAAGATGGTTGAGGTAACAGCGGAGTCCTTGTGCAGGCCGGTGGTCCAATAAGCATCCTTTGATGGGTATGTAGAATGGGCCAAAATGGCATCCCCGGAGGTGCGCAGGGAATCACGATTGCCAAAAAGCTGTTGCTTGCGTAATGGCATATTGACAGGAAATTGTCCACGCACAATGACCAATGTCCGATGAGCCAATCGGTGCTGATGTATCAACGAAAGAGAAGTCGTCCGGGCTGTCCGTGAAGAAAAGGTCGAGCACGGAGGTGCGATGAGAGCCTTGATGGTTATAAACGCGTGTTGGCTGATCAACTAACTGAGTAAACCCATGCTCTACAGCAAACAGCTGGCATGCGAGACCAGCCGTATTATCCTCACATGTTCCTCCGAGCCAATTCCGGTTATGACAGTTGAAGTCTCCAAGCAGGACAAAGCGCGAGCCAGCAAAGGCTGTCCCAAGCTCAGTACCCATGCCTGGGGGCGGCATGGTGGCATCTCAGGACTTGTCCACACGCCGGTGGGCCGAAAGTGACGCACCTTGAGGGAGGCCAGCCTCTTCCCAGCCCTAGACAGCTCTAGTCAGCCGAACTGTTTCCATCTCCGGGTGCCCTTTAGAACGGGTTGGACCCACTGTGTAGGACTTCCATCAGCAGAGGTTAAAAGCAGCAGGGTACTTAAGTTCCCCTTTCGGCGAACCTAGCCGCCCCAGCGCCTCCAAAGAGACGCCAGTTGAATGCACATGCTGAGGCAACGAGAGGCAACATGTTTAAGTTCCACATTTTCGTTTCTTCATTAGATTGGACTTCGGTTTCGTTTTGTTGACTTATATGGCCCGTACTTGACTACTGCATTTCTGTATTTGTTAATGCGCCAAATACATATTTGGCCTTGCTGGATCGCATTCAGCTGCGAGCTGCTCGACTTTTCCCTACCTTTGCCCACAAACTAGACAGTTTACCACTCCGGCGCGACGTGTCGGGCTTATGCCAGCTACATAGGCTTGTGCACAATACAGCTCCGAAACTGCTAATACAACATCTAAAGCCCCAGCCGATCAGGTGTGGACGCTCCAAAGAGCGACAGTCATCAATGGGAAGTCTGCAAGTACCCAAATCTAAAACGTCTGCTCATCAGAAGTCGTTCCTGCCCAGTTTCCTTCGGAAATGGAACCGCTTGGCTGATGAAACTGTTTTTGTTGAAGACAATTCTGAATTGAAGAAGGCTGTGGTGCGGACGTTGCGGAAGGATGCCGAGATACCGGGATGCCGGTCCTAGACTAAAGAAGTACTAAAGAAGTAAGTGAAATCTTGAGAAATCACATTTGAAGTTATCATCGCATCATCACATTAACTCAATATTCCCAAGCCAATCCAATCGTTTATAAACACTGATGCTTATATGCCAACCGTAAACTGTATATATGTTTGCCATTTTAGTGCCCAAGAGAAACGTAGCGGCTCATATTAGCCGTTTACATCTTGTCCTCTACTTATTTAGATGTTGGCTCATATTAAACATTTTAAATCTTGTCCTTGACACATTTAAATGTTGACCATCATAGCTCATATTAACTTTTTCATGCGCCTGCAAGGAGCATTTTTCCTACTTGTAATATATACATTTGCAGACACTCGGTTATGGCATTAATTTTTATCCATGCTGAGGTTGAGTTCTGAATTCAAAACTTGTATAGTCAATCGGGAAAAAAAAGCCACGTCAAAATTTCGGGAAAAAAAGCCACGATCGCTGTGGCCTAACGGATGAAGCTATTGCAGTAATATTTGGCGTGTAGAATGGCGACCTCAATATAAGCCCACACGCTGATTTTTAGCTTTCTATCTCTCCTCTATAGTCAACAGCGGGGTCGACATTTTTTGGAAAATTTTGTTCCTGAAAAGGCGGGAAAACGGTAATGTTTCAAAAATTCATAACTTTAATGTCAATAGCGCTATCTGAATAATTTCTATTGCAATCAAGAGAGAACATGTCTGGCTTTGTCCTCATACTATTGCAAACAGTTCAAGATGTCACGTTGTCTCTGGGCAGGTGTGGCTTTTTTTCCCGATGATTTTGACCCATCGGGAAAAAAAAGCCAGTCGATTGCGAGACCCATAGTGAGCAGTTTTTCTGGATTTCTGGCATGATAACTATGTTGAAAATAATCAGCAATTCAAGTTTTACAAAGCAATACCGTTTGTAGGTGGACAGTGCCTGAAATGCGCAACTTTTGGACTAATATGTCACGTCAGCCGTTTTGACCGCTACACTCCACATTTTCATCCACATTTTCATCCTGAAACTGGCACATTTGGCCAAAAAGAGCATTACGAATTCATTGGAAAACACTATTTTGTGGTTAGCCTTCGTTTTAACAAGTTTTTAAAAAATTTATATGTTTACGTTATATTTGATGAAACCTAGCCAGTTTATGCTGCAAACTAAAAAGTTCTTTGGGGCAAAAGGCAATTTGCCTCGGTAAACAACAAATATAGGGTAAATAAGCGACGCTGAACACGTTGGAGCACTCAGAATTGCTCTACGCCTTCAGGATATGCTTCGACCAAAGTGGCTTTTTTTCCCGATGAGTGGCTTTTTTTCCCGATTTTGGCTTTTTTTCCCCAGGAAATAAATCACATAGTACTCTCTATTGCTACGGTCCAGAGAAGTCATTAATACATGAAAATAATCCGTAGGGGTTGCCATTCTTCAAACTACAAGAATTTTCCCATAATTCCAAAAAATGAGTTCTACACGTCCAAAGGTTTGAAAAAATGGCGTTTTTTTCCCGATTGACTATATATATTAAATTTTAGGTTCATTTAGTCGGACTTGACATCTTCACTGGAAAGAAATATGAAGATATTTGTCCTTCCACTCACAATATGGAATGTCCTTTCGTAAAACGTCAGGATTTTCAGGTTCGTTTCTGTGCTTATGCTGTTAACTTTTCAGGGGCATTCTGTCAACACAGGTTTACGGGGGGGAATACCCCCCACTCGGCGAAGTCGTCCACAAGGGGTCGCGTAATTGCTACCACAAGGGGGCTGGTAAGAAAATTGGCCACAAGGGATAAGAAAACTGCCCAAAAAACTATATATTACGACAAAAATTTTGCAAAAATTTTCCGGCTTCGCCCGATTTTTTCGCTTAACATTACTTTTTGCTAAAAAACGTCTGAAAAATTTGTTTTGGCTAAAAATGGCTGTTTTTTGTTAAAAAATGGCAAAAATCGCTAGGCGTACCCAAACTTGCTTAGACAAGGGTCAGTGAAATTTGACCTCCCGTTCAGGTATGTCTGTCAATGGTGTATATTACTTTGCAGGAACGTCCGTAGCTATCACACTTTTTATAAATAAACTTCCTGAATAAAATTGATGATGATAATGTTATCAACGTATTCTAATTTATTGGCTATCACTAGCGGATCCAGGATTTCGTGACGGGGGGGCGGCAAAATTTTTCCAACGGGGGATCTGGGGGGCGGAGCCCCCCAGAAGTTGAAGAAATTTTTTGTTTTTGCAATAAAATTGGTCTTCGGATTTTTAATTCTTTTTATACAGAAGAACTGAACAAATTTTTTAAAATGCTTGACTTTTTTAGGCAAAAATGGTAATTTTCTCCGAAAAATCGGATGCATTTCAAGCTTTTTCTTCACAAATGCAATAAATATGCGGTTAAAAGGTAGAAAATTCGCGCCGAAGGCGCGGAATTTTTTGGTTTTTTGCCCTTTTTCCTCTTTCTCTCCTTAATTTTTTCTACCTTCGAATCGCGACGGGGGGGCGGTATATATATAGTTTTATTCTTATAGTGTGGTCAATGATTTTCCAGTAAAATCTTTCCGTGCATTTGTTTACGGCTTTCAAACATTGTAGTAAAGGTTCAAAAAAACTACGATTTGGCAACTTCTTAGATAACTTGTTATAGGATTGCCGTAGAGATTCCGGATATGGCCCAGCATAGCATGTGTGGGTGGGGGTCTTGTTTCTTCCCATGCCCAAAGTTCCCGGACAAGGGCTGCGCTTTCAGAAAATTTCGAAAACTGACTGTATTTTTCGGACCCAAATCGAAAAAATACACGGGGTCGAAAAATGTACATTGCCAAAAATTCGACTTTTCAATACCTAGCGCCAAAGTGATTATACAAATCGTATACAGATGCTCCTCATCCATTTTGACTCTTTAGCTATCTTTCCAGTCTATGGTGGTTAATTATTGTTATCCCTATAATATGTGTAAAAGTGGCTGGAGACACTGTAAAATAAGCTGCACAGAAGATGCGCAAAATCCTACTCAGATTTCATGCGCAAATTGTAGAGCACATCGAGTTTTACCTTTAAAAAGTTGCGCCCCGGACCGGTTATGGCGGCGATATTTTTTCCGGTTTCTCATATTTGATGTTTTATTGGATATATAATACATTATGTTCGCAGCTTTCACGTGAATATTTTTTGTGGTCGTCGCTCAGGTCGATTGCGAGCTGGAGCTCATTTCTTTTTATATTCGGAAATTACATATATTGAACTAACTAAGGTCCAGGTGCTTTACTCAACCTCTCAAAACTTTGTCTACAGCGGGTTTTCTGGTGCGCCCAACTCATTCCGGTGTCCGTTTTCTTGTATATATAATAATGTAGAAACAGAAACAATTTTTACTGGATTTTTGCCAATTTTACACCACTTTGGTTTCCCCAGCTTCTTCACCCACACTTTTTCGCCTTGGAAAAACGCAGCCAGCGGTTGTTTAAAACCACAGTAACTACGCTCATCAGCCTGTTCTGACAAAAATGCCGAATTAAGCCAAGGAAAATGTATTGTAAAATAGATAAAAACTAAGCATGTTTCAAATTGGAAGCTTCCGTACAGAGTTGGAGTGGTGGAAATCCAAAAGCTTCTGATTGGGAAAATTGTGCAAGCCTCCAGTAGGCAACCACTGTATAATATATGCATGCATATGTACGTAACCTACAGTGGCGTAGCCTGAAAAAATTTCGGGGGCACATCCATAAATTTTTAACATCTACTCTGATGTTTCAAAATCGTTATTCGCTCGTTTCTTCAGGCTTTTTGCGCATCACTTATATACGTGCCAACCGAACATGCTGAAATTCTCAGAGGTACATGTTGTATATATATAAATGTAGCAGCTACACGGGTGATCTGGGGAGCAGAGTAGTCCCCCAGAAGCTGGAAAATTTTTGTAAATGCAACAAAAGTCAATGAAAACGTTTAAAAAGAGTAATTATCAAATCGCATAAATAATGGTTGTGCTATTTTAAATTCGTTTACTGAAACGATTTTTGGACAACAATTTCTATTAACACGTTAGATCATAAGTGCGACATGTTCGATCTTTAACTAAAATAGGCGGGGGTCTGGGGGCGGCAGCCCCAGCTAAAAGCCAGACCTTTCTAGAATATGGCAGGGCTGAAACCTATTTTTTCAGAGCAAGTTTTGTAAAACATATGTTTAAGAAAATTTCTGGGGGACGAGAACGCCGCTTTAGATATCTTGGCCATATTTTCCGCCGGAAGCAAGACAACTGGACCAGACTGTCTGTCACTACTGATCCACCCCCTCACTGGAAGCGACGCCCAGGAGGAGTCCGCCTCTCGTGGCTCAGACTCATCCATAAGGATCTAAAACCACTTAAGCTGTCACACACTTATCGGAACTGGGAGACGCATTGGAAGATCATATTGTCAGATATCGCCAGCGACCGAAACCAGTGGAAATCATTGATGCAGAGGATCCTGTCGGTAGAAGCAGGCGGTCCCGGCCGGGCGCCTTAGTAAGCAAGCAATAAGTTTTCCTGAGTTAAGGGGGGGGGGGGCTACGAACGGGTTGGCACGACATCGTCGGAGCTACTTTTTCGCCTATAGTTAGCCAACATATCAAAGTAAAAAAGTTTAGGGTGGGCAACAATATATCTCATATATACACCGTTTTTGGCAGGACGCCAAAGAACAAATTTTAGTTCGAAAAAGCTTTTTGCAGCTCTGGTGGATTATCGGCTTGACCGATCTTGTCAATTTTTGCCACAAATGTTTATTGTTATAAGTACTAAATATTAAAAGTATTCCGGCTTTCGAGCGTTGCTTCATTCTTCAGCAATAACAGGGCAAAGTTTGAAATTTGGCAAAAAGTTGCGAGGTGACCGTGCGTCGTTTTCGATCTAATAAAATTGACAGCCGCTAGCCTACCCCAGCTTTTTACCAATTATTAGGCTCTAATTGGGGCAAACTGTTGGTAAGTTTCGAGGGTTTTGGTTTTCTGGTTCGTGTGCTAGCAAAGTTTTCGTTAAGGGCTTGAAAAGCTAGCTAAGCGCAGTAAAAATGGGGTCAAAAAAGTTTTTGTCTCCGATTTTACCGAAAAGGTGCTTATAAGGGTTATTTGACCTGCTGAATCCGAATATGAAATCAGTTTTTCGATATGACGCTTCCTTCGTGCAGTATGCGCTTACAACTGTCTTAAAGCTTTTCGGAGCGATCGCCATCCATACTTCGGGAAATCAATCTAGCATTTCTAAGCTTTGGAGCGAGGTTTAATGACCAAGCTTTCTGCACATCTTGGTACACTCACTGGCCTGTAATGCGCAAAGTTTCAACCGATTCTGCCACAGTACTTTGGAGTAATTGACTCACATCTTCGAAATGGCACCAAATAACAGCGACAATATCGATAATGTAATCTAGCCCTGCGAACGCAGGGATTAACGAAATCACGTCATTTTCACGCAAGTTAAGACAGATACTTGGAGTATTAATTGGAGCAAAGTTGGGTCATTTGGTAAACCACAGCTCATTAGACGTTAGTTAACCTCCACCCGTATAGACCTACAACACCCATTTTTTCGCACTTTGATTGTATCTCACAGAAAAGTATACATTGATCTAAGGATTATTTTACACTATATCAAAGCACTATGTCAGAACTATTTCTGGAAAATTTGGGTACCGTAGCTTGCGCATGGCCGTCAGGGCGAGGCGAAGTTTGTGTACGTGTCAGTCGAGCTTTGGACCGACAGCACCAACTTCTGATGGCTCTACAGTACGCTACGCTGCATGGAATTCTTTCAAACTTTAAACTTTTACACTAAACCTAATACTATTATGTGGCAAAAGACTAGCTAGCTTTTCCAACATTGAACTTTCAGTGTTATTCGTACCCCCCCCCTTAATTAATAAAATTCGCGCCTACGGTGCGAAAATTTAATAAAATTTATATATCCCGACAAGGCAAATTTTCCGGGAAGCAAATTGATTTCGGGGAGGGGAATTCCCCCCTCTGGCCCTCCCCTGCCTACGCCCCTGGTAACCTATGACTACACTTTACTCAGGCCAATACCCAGGATTTTGAAAAGGGAGGGGTCCAAGGGGAAATGCGAGTCAACAGGAGGGGGTCGCCCCCCAGAAATTGAGGAATTTTAGCCAAACTTTGGATGTTTATTTCTTGCAAAACGTGAATTATCGCCCTGAAGGCAAGAAAATTTTTTATAAATAGCTGTTTTTGCCATAAAAACGCAAACATTTTTCATTTTATCACCCCAGAAGTGGGATCTGCACCCAATGAACCCTCCATTTGGGTTGGCCTTGACTGTACTGTACTGTATCTACGTATGAGGATACTGTATATATATATATATATATATATATATATATATATATATATATATATATATATATATATATATATATATATATATATATATATAATATATATACGTATACGTATACTGTATAATTCGTATTTCACGGCTTTGCAAATTTGTTTCCAGTTGCGCACCCATTCAAATTTAGTGTTAATCATTCAATTCTGTGTTAAGAATCAATGATGATCTAACCTATAGCTGAACCTGTGTAGGGTAACTGAAAACTATTGGTAATTTTTTCAAACTGTCACACTGTGTTTGTATGCATTGTATTATTTATTTGATTTCAGTTGATGGCAATTCAGGATGACGGGTTTGTCTCTCTGTTGGACTTGGACACTCTGGAGGAACGGGCGGATCTGAAGATGCCAGAGGGAGAGATTGCCCAGCAAATTCGCGATGCCTTTGAAAAGGATGAAACCGGAATCCTGGTTGGTTATTTTCATTTGTTTTAGCGACTTCTGCCTGCATGCCTGCTTACTTTTGAGCCTGATGCCTGCTTTTCGCCCGTAGGCTCTTTTGTGTATATATAGCTGAGTACTTGCTTTACTCTTTTCCAAGCTTCCGAAGGGTGCGGATCCGAATGTTTTCCCCAAAGTTAAGTTTTAGTGCAGAAGCAGCAATATTGTATCTCAGCAGATCTAACCGGATGAACCTGTATATATATACTGTTGAGGATTTGTATATATTTTAATTTTTTTACGATTTTAAGTTATTTCAGTCCATTTCATGAATTTAATCAGGGAAAGACTTCAAATTAAAAACTGACGTATTTGACTTTGAAACCGAATTCTTGAAAAAAGCCGTTGAAATTTGGCAATTAGGATTGTGGGACTTCGAATTGGCCTGGGGAGCCCCGGTAAAACAAACACAGGAGCTTATATTTATTGTTTGTTGATTTGATTTTGTTTAGGTGACCGTTGTAAAAGCCATGGGAGAAGAAGCTATTTTGACCTTTAAAAACATGCCGAAGGACAATTAGGGATCATTTAGTAGTGAATTGATTGAGACGTTCTTTCAGGAGTTGCAACTGTTATTGTGTTTCTGAATACATAGTTATTTTGATGGTCATCATAATAATGTATGCTGTTATTATGATTACTGGGAAGATGGTCTTCGGTATGGGATTGTGTTAGCTTTTTTGTTAAAAATATTTCTTTGTTTCAATAATTAAAATAAATCAATTTCTTCGTTCTTTCTTAATTTGAAGAATGGCTTTCTTATGCAGCAGTCATTTTGCCCCTTTTCCTCAAAGATGCTGCTTTCCCATTTAATTTTCAAAAATGTATGACTAGCTAGCTAATGTTTACAATATGGAAATCTGAATGCATTTGTATTTTACCGTTGCATTGCATATGTTGTATCATTTGTATTTATAGAGAAGTATTACAAATTTTTTGATAAACTTTTTAAGTTTATACCGACTTGACTCACGTACCGTTTTCTCGAAAATTAAATAATTTTATAAATTTTCTTGTGTAGCTAAAAACTACAAAAGCATTTTAGACAATTGTGTACACAGGTCTTATTATTATTTGTGTAACTGCTTTGCTGCTCATTTATATATTCTTAACGTAAACGGATAGAAGATGTTATACAGAGAATAATATACGTTTAATTGTTTATTTTTAATTGGTCATGCAATCCGTTTAATGCTGGTTTAATCAGAAATTGTGTTGACACACCTTGATTGATACGAATTTTCCTATTTTTGAAAATCTATGTATATATATATATAAAATACCGCTTGCCTTGTTTCCAGAAATTTTTGGGGACAGGTGCTGTCATAACAACGTTTCTCTTATTACAAAAATACAGTGACAAGAATGAGTGGAGTTTATCCTTTTATTAAACTTAGCTCTCTCCTATGATGGCTACTATTTGTTTGATTGGATTGCGTTTTGCGTTTGCTCTCCTATGCTATTTCTTGACTGCATTGAATTGTCCTCTGTCCCACCGCTGTTTCTGATGCTTTGCGTTTGTGTGACATCAATATCAGCTTTTTTCTACAAAATTATTCTACTATAATTTCTTGGCTCTATTTCATAAGTTATCCAGCATTGCACTCACATATCTGTAACCAGCATTGCTATTGTGCATCATTGTGTATATTGACCAGTTTAAATACTATTATATCAGTTCAGTATGCGTATACTGTACGCATACAATTACGGCGAAACTAAGTTCCATCATGTTTTCGCTTACTATTTTATATCGAAAATTGATCCTTCCTAAACTTATGTAGATCATGTTATATAATAGGATATCCGAATCCCATTATTTTAAGTGTTGTCTTTCGATGATTTTTGCGCAAAAATTCTGTTTGATGCTGAAATTATGATGTTTTCTATTTTCAAAGTACTGTATTACAAACTAAAGTTTTTCTGCACTTGACATGCCTTGATTTGTTTGCGCACCTGTGCTGGATTTGACATTAATGTCTTGAGTAATATGCATAGGTAACAGTTTATTGTTTTTGCGTGTTTTAAAGGTGACTTTATATTCTACGTGTTTCAGTTTCCAGTTGTTTGTTTTTGTTGTTTTTCATGTTGCTTGAATATTTCTTTCACAGTGGCAAAAGTTCAGAGTGAATATTGCTGTAGGCTTTGTGGTTCCATTTTTTGCCAACACAATACATGTTTACTTGTGAAAGTCATTTTGTGTTATATATATTGCCATAGCATGCCGTCTTTACAGACGACATCGTGGTTGATACGTATTTACTACGTTTACGTAGTTTTTTGTGACACTGTTTTTTTGATGACTTCTTGCGTTGAATGGGTTATAATATTCTTGTCTTGGCGGCGTAGACAATATCGAAATGCTGCGGTTTCGGCTGGTTTTGTTTGATGTGTTTTGCTAAAACTGTGAATGCCAATGCATCATTTAATTATAGTAAATGAGGAAGGGTGGTGGTAGTGATTTAGTTTAGCTTGGTAGGATCTATACAGTCATATCGGCAGTTTGCAGTTGCGTACATGAAGGCTTTCCAGTTTCCTAGCCGAGTATGGGAGGGTAGGAAACGACAACCGATGTGCCAATCTGGCTTTATCCAACTTTGTTCGCAAATCTTGAACCAACGACTTGAAAGACTAGGTTGATTTCTCTGTTTACGGGGGTTCTGGTGTGAGACCCTGGATCTGAATGAATCCAGGTTCCAGTTTTGGCCGGAGTAACGTTTTGGGAAAGAGAAATGCAAGTCAATTTCAAGACAGGAAAATGTGGGAACTAGGCAGTGCGTTAGTTTAAACTGGGTAATTGATGGCGATGCCGGTTTTAACTTGTAATTAAGTTCTATCTGAAGAACTGTGCTTAGAGAATTTCCAAATCTTAACAAAACTTATCATGTGTACTATCCAGAGCTGGAAGTGGGTCACGGGAACCCGCTGGCAAGTAGGGTGTGGGTCATCACGTGTGACCCGTGGGTCAAAAGTTGGTCAGTTCAGGCTCCCGCTATATTTTGAAAAATGACAGTTTCACATCTAGCAAATAGCAATTTCATGAAAGGAAATACGGAATGCAACAATTTTGATTCAGAATAAAATGTTTTTTTCAGTTTTCAAGATTTGCGTTGGGAAAGTACAACAAAATCAAAATTTCAGACATTGGATATTAGTGTTGTTCACCGGTCCAATTTTTCGTGGGCCGACTGGCCCAGCTCTCGACGCCGGCCGGTGCCACTTTTCGCAGGCTATCCAATACAAATAAAAATTAAGATTTTTCATAGTTTTCAAGGCTGATTTTAGCAAGTTTAAGGCGATAAGCTGCAAAAACTGTCAGTGGCCGGTCGGCCGCCTCACATTTGACCGGCCGGCCGGCCTGTTCTCGGCCGCGGCCGGCCCACTCTGGACCTGGACCTGGGCCGGCCGGACGCCGGTCAGCCGGTCTAGACAGGGCCGGTGCACAACACTATTGGATATGGTTGCGCTTTCCCGCCAGCCTTTTGATGTTTTACCAATAACCTGAAAACGTTCAGTGAGTGGCTACTGGCTAGGGTTGTCCCCGGGCCGTGTAGTGGGCTCCGGGCCCGGAAAATTTTGAGTTGGGCCCGGCCCGGCTCTGGCTGAAAGCCGGGCCCGGTTTTTTAGGCCGGGCCCACCGGGCTTCCGGGCCCACCGGGCCTGCCGGGCTCATCGTGTCTGCCGGGCTCAGTTTGCGAGTCTGGGACTTCCTGCGGCTTTGAGCCGGGCTTAGTAGCGGGCCCGGGCTTTGGAGCCCGGGCCTATCACCGGGGATTTGAAGCCGGGCCAAGGAGCGAGGAAAGTAAGAAAAATAGCCTGATATACAGACTCTGCTTAGACAGTATAGCAACGATGATCGCGAAATACTTTAGCTTCGTCTTCATGGAAAGCATTTAGAAGTATACTAACAGTGGAACTGCCGTTGGCTCAGCGTTTAATTTTACGTCAGCATAGTCGAAAGCTTTACTCAATCTGGCAAGTATAAACATTGGTGGTTGAGCACGCGGATGGGAAGCGTCAATAGGAAAGGCCGATAAATGATTGATGCCATATTTAACAAACATTGCTTTCTGTAGCCATCTCCTTTCTCAACTCTCAAGAGTATATAAACTGATGTTGTTGGACATCGGCCAGCCAAGAAAGACTACAAGCAACGAGCCACCATTTTGCAAGAAAACTGCAACAACCGAAAACGCATTGGAAATCATAGTAGCGGTGTGAATAGCGGGAGTTCCCGTATAGTTGCAATCAGTAAATACGTTTAAAGTGGACCACATTGACACCTTGTGATCATAAAGTTCAAGAGAACCCGAGGATGCACCACAAGACTAAAATGATCGGTGATTTTTATACCGCCGGAGGCGGTATACTTGTAATGGGTTGACCCATCTGAATTCATATGTTTTGCTTGTAAATTGCTTGGCGCGGAGGGTTTCCGTCCTATCTTCAACACATGTCCCTGTTACGCAGGTTTTTTTGCGCAACAATTTTTCTACGATTTTGCAATTTTTAGAGCATCATTACAGTCAATTTAGTTAGTTTTCAACGCCCTGTAAATTGTTTTGCACACGATCACTCTCTGCCTTTTCTCATATTACCGAAAATCGGGCGTTATTTGTCTGTCACTTGATTGGCAGAGGTTAACAGATCAATAAATAGCTAAAACTGATGTTACAATTTTCGTGTGCAAAGACTGATTTTGCGCTTGCACTGTATTTATTTCATTAGTGTTTGCTTTGCTTCAGAATTTAGAAAAAATAAATTGTTTAAAATAAACATATATAGATAAATGATAACTTTCTCTCTCGCGGTTTACTCGATAACTTCGCTATAGTCAGAGTAGTGTAGTGGCTAGGGTGTCCGCTTGGCACTGTTCCGGACACAGATCGAATCCTTCTTCCGGTATTATTTTAGTTTCACAATTGGCAATGGCAAATGGCAATAAAATACTCCTATTCTTTTGTCTCAGAAACGGTAAGTGTCGGGGAGTTGAAACTACTTAAAAGCTAACGTCACCGTACACTAGAACAGTATGATGAAAACAAACAAAACGTTGAACACATAAATCCCAAACTCTACGGCGGTATTATTCCCCTTTTAAGGGGTAACTTGTTCCTTATTTGCGAGATTTCAATTGTTTGCAGGCATTTAAAGCACGTGCGTGGTCAAAATAAAATGACTTCTCTGATTCCTACGGGTTCCTAATTCCTGTCATTCACTACGCCATGAAAACCTGGTCTCCCCGCCCCCGGTTTTGGCTACATCCAGTATAAATACTTAAAAAATTCTCATAGCTGATCGGTTCACAACAAGGAAACTATAATCAACGAGTTGTTGCAAAAATGCAACGATTTTGATTATAATATACAAAAAATACAAAAAATTACCATTCATTCAACTTCTGCCTAAGTTTCATAAAAATCCTATAAAGTTTCTTACAATTGTTTCTAGTAAAGTTGCTGTAACTAAACTAAACTAAACATTCAATCAGCAGCTGGCCACTTTTGAGCTTCAACATGTAAACATACAAGCGAGTGCTGGTACACAATTGTGTACCTGGTACTCAGTTGTGGGGGGGTAGGCCGTTATTGTGCAGATGATGTCTGCAGCCTAATAACTAAGAGTGGGACGCTTATCACACTCTTAGTTATTATGTACTCTTGACAGTAGTAAACCTATAGTTAATTGTTTACGACAAATTTCTATGCAAAACAATGCAAAATCAGTTTATACTTTCGATTTTTAGGAGTTATACACAAATTTACATCACGACAAAATTATTGAAGAATGACTGCAATAGCTAAAATTGCTTTTGGACATAACCAAAGAAAATTAAATTTTGGTTTTAAATCCGCTTATTTCAGTGAAAAGACATCTAATAGATACGTAAACTATGAAACCTTTTGTGAAATGTGTAAACGGTTGGTAAATAATGCATATTTTGTGTAGGTGGTAAAGTTTTTAGGCAAAAATAGGTAGACAATCCATGCGATGGCAACACGAAATGAATACACACACACAGACACACACACATATATATATATATATTTATATATATATATATATATATATATATATATATATATATGTATATGTATATATATGTATATGTATATATATGTATCACACATACACATACCCCTACGCATACGTGGGTACCCCCATCGTTCGTGACATCGTTCAGCATACACACATACACATACATGGGTACCCCCATGACATCGTTCGTGACATCGTTCAGCATACACAGACATACCCCTACACATACATGGGGACCCCCATGACATCGTTCGTGACATTGTTCAGCATACACACATACACATACCCCTACACATACATGGGTACCCCCATGACATCGTTCGTGACATCGTTCAGCATACACACATACACATACCCCTACACATACATGGGTAGCCCCATGACATCGTTCGTGACATCGTTTAGCATACACACATACACATACCCCTACACATACATGGGTACTCCCATGACATCGTTTGTGACATCGTTCAGCATACACACATACACATACCCCTACACATACATGGGTACCCCCCATGACATCGTTCGTGACATCGTTCAGCATACACACATACACATACCCCTACACATACATGGTACCCCATGACATCGTTCGTGACATCGTTCAGCATACACAGACATACCCCTACACATACATGGGGACCCCCATGACATCGTTCGTGACATTGTTCAGCATACACACATACACATACCCCTACACATACATGGGTACCCCCATGACATCGTTCGTGACATCGTTCAGCATACACACATACACATACCCCTACATACACATTGGTACCCCCATGACATCGTTCGTGACATCGTTCAGCATACACACATACACATACCCCTACACATACATGGGTACCCCATGACATCGTTCGTGACATCGTTCAGCATACACACATACACATACCCCTACACATACATGGGTACTCCCATGACATCGTTCGTGACATCGTTCAGCATACACACCTACACATACCCCTACACATACATGGGGACCCCCATGACATCGTTCGTGACATCGTTCAGCATACACACATACACATACCCCTACACATACATGGGGACCCCCATGACATCGTTCAGCATACACACATACACATACCCCTACACATACATGGGGACCCCCATGACATCGTTCGTGACATCGTTCAGCATACACACATACACATACCCCTACATATACATTGGTACCCCCATGACATCGTTCGTGACATCGTTCAGCATACACACATACACATACCCCTACACATACATGGGTACCCCATGACATCGTTCGTGACATCGTTCAGCATACACACATACACATACCCCTACACATACATGGGTACCCCCATGACATCGTTCGTGACATCGTTCAGCATACACACATACACATACCCCTACACATACATGGGGACCCCATGACATCGTTCGTGACATCGTTCAGCATACACACATACACATACCCCTACACATACATGGGGACCCCCATGACATCGTTCAGCATACACACATACACATACCCCTACACATACATGGGGACCCCCATGACATCGTTCGTGACATCGTTCAGCATACACACATACACATACCCCTACATATACATTGGTACCCCCATGACATCGTTCGTGACATCGTTCAGCATACACACATACACATACCCCTACACATACATGGGTACCCCATGACATCGTTCGTGACATCGTTCAGCATACACACATACACATACCCCTACACATACATGGGTACCCCATGACATCGTTCGTGACATCGTTCAGCATACACACATACACATACCCCTACACATACATGGGGACCCCCATGACATCGTTCGTGACATCGTTCAGCATACACACATACACATACCCCTAGCCCCATGACATCGTTCGTGACATCGTTCACTTAACACACACATAATATATACACACAAACATGACATCGTTCGCTGAACACAAATATATACACACATAAAGAAACAAACAAACAAAGAAACAAACAAGCAAACAAACAAAGAAACAAAGAAACAAAGAAACAAACAACAAACAAAGAAACAAACAAACAAAGAAACAAACAAACAAACAAAGAAACAAACAAGCAAACAAAGAAGCAAACAAAGAAACACACAAAACCTTCGAATGTGAAAGACTGGGGGGGGGGTGAACGCATGCCACATGCTCTTCTAGCACACATCACATTAACATGCACATACACAGTACAGATTAGGATGACACACCTGCCCCACTAATGTACATACCCTGCCCCACTATTAATGTACATACCCTCTCACTCCAACTGAGATCACCCACCTCCCTGCCATCGCATGCCATCGCATGGAAGGGTGACCCAAAACTATATACGTATACCGATGGGTACAAGTGTGGTCCTTTCTTAGCAAATCTTGTATTGTTTTACTACGAATTCAAATTCATTAAGCTTTTGGGCCAAATTTTCACTCGTACAAAATGCTAAAGCTTTTGACTAATAGATAAAACGCTTGAACTACTTAAACATGTTTTTCGATATAACGACATAACGGTTATTAATGATGGCGGAATTTTCTTAGAACTTTGAAACTCATTTACCCAGCGGATCTAGAACTGAACTTAGCAAATGAACATTTTTCACTAGCAGACGTTCTAGATAAAAATTAACATGGATAATATAATGGATAATGGAAAATCTATAACTTCGGTTTTTGATAAAAGATTTTTCTCGTTCAATGCTGTTAGTTTGCCAGAAATAGAAAGCAATATTTCCAAATTCTGCTGTTACAACGTTTTTGCTAATGAAATTATTAGAATTTCAAATTTGTGTAGCAATTCTGATGATTTTTTAAAAATCTCAAGAGAATTGTATCTAAAGCTTATACAAAAGAATTATAGCATACGTAGTTTGAAACGCTACTTTTTGAAGTCATGTAAACATAGTAATTAATAACTTTTTAGACATTTCACCATTAAATTCTTGGATACACATTTCTAAATGGACTTTTGTTTTTGGAAATTTTTGTTTAGGTTTTATGTTGTCACACAATTCTTGTTTCATGTTTATGTGTCAATTCACTTTCACTAGTTTGAGGCGACCAGCGGCGAAACTAATTTAGGTATATATTTTTGGGGGATTTTAAAAAAGTATTTTTCAAAAACTGAATTCCACACTCCTCCACTGATGAGCCGCGGGTGTGAGAATTGAGGCTGGTAGAGGTCGCATGTACTACAGGCCTCCTACTGTTCCTATTTTTCCTATTTTTTCCTATTTTTCCTTGAAATTCCTATTTTTTCCTATTTTTTATTATTTTTATCCAGTTTTGGATTATATATTTCAGTATTAATGACTAAGATAATGTTTAATGTATGCTTTAATCCCGGGTTTTCAAAAATTTTCGGCTTCGCCGAGAAGTTTTTGTCTGCATAACTATCACAATGTTGTGGTTCCACATCTTTCCTTTAATTTAGTTTAGTTAATTATGTGCATTTGGACGCTGAATCGATTGAATATAAATAAGCCAACTTTGTCCTTAACATGTGGCAGTAATTTTGAAAAAACTGATTTTCTGGAAAATGGCCATTTCCTCAAAACAGTTTTTTGCTTATACTGACTTATCCTCGGGAGATAATTTAAGATACTACCTACTGGAAGCTTAAGACCAAAAATCAAAGCTTTCCTATCTTTTCGCCTAACAATAAGGGATTGGTCCAGAATGTTAAAGAGCACGAAAATAGGTTATTTCGTAAGTTTTAGCTATTTTCGTAAAGGATTACTGCCGTACGAGTCAAAAATATATACCCGAGAAGGAAACCAGCACCTTAAATTACCTCGGCTATTTTCCAATATTTCAGATATTTCGATATTTCAGACAAACTGTAGGTTTTGTGACCGTCGGATTTTTGTCAAAATCTTCAAATTTAAATTTTTTGCAACTGTTTAATGATTTCCAAAATGGTTAATTATGTTTCCACGAAGCTTTGAATTTTCGAAAGCCTGAAATGCTGAACCTTAATTGCTCCCAGCAAATTTCGGATAGAATGCACGAGCAAGATCAATAAAACCTATGTTGAGAGCAACCTAATGTCTTTCAGACTGTGGTTAGTGCAGTCTTGCAATTTCATGCGGGATGTGTGATCGCGGGCGGTCGCGGTCATCCAGGGTGCGGGCGCGGGGCGATTGCGGTCGTTCAAAAATGTGCCCACCGCCAACGCTGGGATCTTGATCACCACCTAGGTCCGGAGGATCCGGTCGGACGCCAGAAGGGGGTTGAGGTACCAGGAAACAGGCCAAGCGGTTTTACCCTGGCGGTTGTCAGGCTTCTTACAAAAGTTGATAGTAATTTTCTGGATTACATGGCAGGATTCCAATACATGGTTCGATAGCTTAGAGTTAGGACATGTCACTTGCATAATATGAGTTAGCTGTGCAAAGTCCATAGGGAGTATATACCAGAAAACAATTCAATTTTGGTCCGAAGTTGTCCGAGGGTCGGATTTGGGGCATCGACAATTTTGGACACCCTAGTCGGAGGAATTGGGCCTCGGTAGCCATACTTTACAGGGTATTTTTTACCGGGGGGGCCCGAAATTGACCTCCCCCGAAAATGCCCCCCCTCCCGAAATCGCCCCCCCGGGATTTTTTGGGGGCCCAAATTTTTACCAAATATAGGCAAATTTTCAAACATTTTCTGGCCTCGCCGGAGATTTTTTCGTAAAAATGACTGTTTTTAGCTTACATCTTGGCATTTTTGAGAACTTTTTGCCTTTCTACGTGTAAAATACACCAAAAATCCAATTTTTAGCTAATTTTACATAATATGCTACAATTTAGCTGCTTTACATAATATGTTACGGTTGGGGCTTGTGTGTGGCTATTACCGTGCAAAAATACTTCGGCTGCTGCTTGTTAGCCGTCTAGTCGAGTTTTTTGTGAATTTCCGGGCTGCTTTTTGTGAACATTGCTATACCGTTGTTTTGCTTTCTGTTGTAACTAAGTTTGAAGGTACTAAAATCTAAATTAATACTGTAAGCTCAATATTGATTCTCCCAATAGGCTTCATTTAACTTCCTATATTTTCCTATTTTTATCTTCGAAAATTCCTATTTTTTCCTATTTTTTGCAAGAAAAAATTCCTGTTTTTTCCTATTTTATCAAAATTGACCAGTAGGAGGCCAGTTACTACTCATACAGTATCTATTACGATATATATGTATTGCCTAATAAGTATATTATTGTCAACTATCATGTATTTACATTTTTTATGTGTTTCGGTGCTGTATTACAATATGCCAAACCATAGCAAGTCATCCAACTCCGGAAAAGGGAAATCGGGTATGTTTAAACACCTTTTCTTATTTTAGGTACATATACATAACATTGGCTTTACTGTAATCACAACGTCTAAGAGCAGTTCTGGCATAAACTTGAAGAACCGTCAAAATTTTTGAAAATTTTGGTAGCCGAATCAAATAATTTTATTCTGGCATGACCGCGGAAGCGTCTACAAATTTGTGCTAAATATAAAAGAATTCTGCCCAGGCATTTTAGTTTTACGCCGCTTGAAACGTTAAAAAAGAACAAAAACTCGCTTTTTGCTGGTTTTCGTTCCTTTTCAACGTTTCAAGCGGCGTAAAACTAAAATGCCTGGGCAGAATTCCTTTATATATATTTGGCACAATTACATACGTAGACACTTTCGCGGTCATGCCAGAATTAAATTATTTGATTCGGCGACCGAAATTTTCTAAATTTTCGACGGTTCTTGGGTCCTTCAAGTTTAAGCCAGCATTGCTCAATAAACATCTTGGGGCCTTTTCGCGCGAGTTAAAAGAGTAGAGTTAAATTTTTTAACTATATAAAGTCTGACCAAAAATTCTTGGAACCGAACTATGAGAGCCTGTCCTGAGTTAACCTTTGAAGTTAGTCTATATAAAGTATATATTTTTAGAAACCTCAGGAGGAAGAGAATCCGTTAAAACCATCATATCCGGTCTATATCCGGTTACCGGATGCCAAATCGATAAAAACGCTTCAGATTCGGAAACAGAATGCTAATTAATTCATACTCTAGTATGTTGGTTATTGGCCCAATACGTTTCTGAAAATCTGGTCACGTCCGGTTCATGTCCGGTAACCGGATGTCTAGGTCACAAAAACTGTACAGCAAGATGGGTAGGTCGTACAGTTTCGCTGATTGAATTTTTGGAATCAGAGGTCGCAATTAGTCTGTATCTGAAATTTGGTCCAATTTGGTCCAAATGTGCGTGATTTATGGTCGTATCCGGTTTGAAAAAACCCGGAAAAATAGATTTTTCCGGTGTGCTGCTCGGAATCGCGGATAAAAAATGTTAGTTTTTGGCACAATGAATATTTGGGAGGCTACTTTCATTTTGCCGGAGTCAAAGTAATCGAATATCCGCTCGATTTCCGGTTCTGAGCTTTGAAATTTGAGATTTCATGGGCTATTATCTCAGTATCCGGTTGGTGCGGAAGTCAAATTATTTCATTAAAATAATATTTCGTCTATCTCTAACAAGCATCAATCTCAAATTACTTCATATCTGCTGTAATTTTTGAATGATAGCGTTTTAAAGGTGGTTCAAATTGCATGCGACAAAGCTAAGCGTATCGAATCAAATCTCATATCCGGTTTAACAATTAGACAGAGCAAGCAAAATCAGCCTACTTTTAAAATGCTATCATTCAAAAATTACAGCAGATATGAAGTAATTTGAGGTTGATGCTTGTTAGGGATAGACGAAATATCATTTTAATGCAATAATTTGACTTCCGGACCAACCGGATACTGAGATAATAGCCTATGAAATCTCAAAGTTCAAAGCTCAGAACCGGAAATTGACCGGATATTCGATTACTTTGACACCGGCAAAATGAAAGTAGTGAACCAAATATTCATTGTGCCAAAAACTAACATTTTTTATCCGCGATTCTGAGCAGCAGACCGGAAAAACCGATTTTTCCGGTATCTTTCGAACGGATACGATCATAAATCACCCAATTTTGGTCCAAATTGGACCAAGCTTTGTATACAGACTAATTTCGACCCTCTGATTCCAAAAATTCAATCAGCTAACTCAGGACAGGCGGTCACAGTTCGGTTCCAAGATTTTTTGGTCAGACTTTAGTTTAACCCCGCAAGCGAGTTTAAATGAACTGTTTAAAGGTGCATTCATAGTCGCGAACGCAGAGAGACGCGCGTCGACGCTTCAGATTGTAACATGCCGTTTTAACCGTTTAAAAATAATTGTAGCGTAGTCAAGTTCATGAACGCATGCAGACGCTTACGTACGCGCGTCGGCGCGCGTCTACGCGCGTCTGCTTGCGACAGGAACTATGAATGCACCTTTTTTTAACCCTGTGCGCGAAAAGGATTGAGTTAACTTTAACTCTTTTAACTCACTGCGTGAAAAGACCCTTGGAGTTACAGCAAAGCTAATGCCATACCAAATATTAATTTTCATTAAATACATAAGTATATGATTTTTCTTTTTCAGAGTAAATGTTTCGAACTTGCAATCAAATTCAAAACAAAAATCAATCGTCTAAAATATAGACAAGTGCAATATATAATTATGTTCCAACATATACAAACATCGTAAAAGACACGAAAAAATAACATAAAACAGAAAACAAATAAACAATCTATGTTAGTGCGTGCTTGCGACCTCTACCAGACTTGATTCGCATACCCGCGGCTCATCAGTGGAGGAGTATGGAATTAAGCTTTTAGATCTTTTATTCCCCAATTAAGAAATCATAGAAAAATAGTTTCGCCGCCGGCCGCCTCAAGTAGTGATAGTTAAACAAATACATACAGGAATATATAAACTTTGTGACATCAATATCCGCAGGAGATAATTTAAAGGTAAAAGTCAATTTTTAAAAATACATTTTACGAAAGTACTTTCCAAGTAGCTAAAGGGTCTATGTTGATATCCTTATTAAAATTTGGATGTTTGACAGCCTTTAGAAAATATAATTTTAAAAGTCTATTTGTATAATTTTTAGAAATTAACTTTTGTTTTAACATGTTTATGTTAAAAATAAAGTTGACTTTATTCGAACAAATTAGAGATATTCTAATAATCTCATTTAAAAATACATTATAACAACTTTTCGTACATATGTTACTTTCTACGCTTGGAAAAGAATGTGCTTTAAAAGAAAACTGCTTTCTTTTATCATAAAGTGTAGTAATAAAAACTTTATTTTTAATTTTGATATTGATATCCAACACATCTGCTTCATTTGGCGTAACGTTTACCAAATTAAGCACAAGATCGATAGGATAAATATACATCCAATTATTTAGAAAATAACTGTTATCGTTAATTACTATATATCTTCTCTCATTGTGCCAAACTGTAGATGTTTTGATCGAACCAATCAGCTATGAGAATTCTATAAGTAATTATGCTTTTTTGTTGCCAAAGTCGGGGAGCGGGGCGGCCAGATTTTCATGGCGTACTGAACGTTAGGAACCACTTAAAGGTGCATTCGTAGTCGCAAACGCACTGAGACGCGCGTCGACGCATCTGATTGTAACATGCCATTTTAACCGTTTAAAATCAGTTGTAACGAATTCATGCCCAAGAACGCATGCAGACGCTTCCATATGCGCGTCTACGCGCGTCTACTTGCGACAGGAACTATGAATGCACCTTAAGAATCAGAGACGTCATATTATTTTGCTCACGCATGTGCTTTAAACACTAGCGTACACAGATACGAGGGCGGGGCGCCCCCCCCAAATGGTTTTGCCCCCTGAAAAAATTGGCCAAAAGGAAAATTTTAATTAGTTAAATTTATCCTAAACACAAACAAATAGTACTGAAATGCCTCAAAAATTAGTGCATAACACAAAGAAATAGTACTGAAATTCCCGAAAAATTAGTGCATTTGTACTTATTAGCATTAGGGTTGTGCTCAATACGAAAAAAGGGGGGCCGGGGCTTGGTCAGACTACGACTCAGGCTACGTCAGACTTGACAAATTTCATACTTTCCAGCATGAAATTGAAACGGGGGCCGGTTTGGAGGCCGTGACCGACACCGGCCCCCGGGGCCGTGTTGGGCCCGGCCCCCAAGTTGGGGGGCCGGGCCGCGGGCCGGCCCCCGAAAATAAAATGGGGGCCGGGCCGTTTGGGGGGCCGGCCCCCGGGGGCCTGCCCTACCACCGGCCCCGGGAAGACCCCTAATTAGCACATACTATGATGATTAGATCTTACCTAGGTTTTCTTTACTTTACTTTGCCAGCTTTATAGTTTTGTTATTAACTGTGTTATTTCAAACATGACTGCCTTACATGGTGGATGGGTACTATATATATATACACATATATATATATATATATAAATACATATATATATATATATATATATATATATATATATATATATATATATATATGTCGAAGCCTAGTAGTCAAATTAGCCATTTAGTTAAATGGCTAAACATTTTAGCCATTTAGTCAAATGGCTAGCCCAGTTGTAAAACGCAGCGTGTTTGACTACTTGGCCAAAAGACTCGCAATATTTTAGCCATTTAGTAAAATGACCACAGTGTTTTAGCCATTTAGTTAAATGGCCAGCAGCTCGTAGCCTAGTTGTCAAATGACAGTTGATGAGTATTTATTGACGACCATACGTTAGTTACTACTTTTCTACTTACTAATTGCAAGTACATATAACTTAATATTACATAAATGCAAGGTAGTCGACTTTTCAGTGTTTTGAAAGTAATATTCAGGAATGCGTGGACAGTTTTGAAAAATAAAATTTACTTTTTCAATTTTTGAACATTAAATATTTAACGATTTTTTGATTATGTCCGGGGATTCTAGTATCATTTCGAATTTCTAAAAGTTTCTCCAAGATAATTTAGACATGTACTCTAAATTCCAAAAATTCCATAAAGTATTATTGAAAAACTGTCGCTGAAAGTATTAACAGACTTGATTTGATTGTTCGATTTTTGCCTCTAAAAATGAAGCAGATTTGATTTGATTTTTGGCTCTAAATTTTTGAGATTTGATTTGATTTGATGAATCAATTGAAAAAATGCATCAAAACTAGTTTTGATTTGATTTGCATCAAAAATCAAAACAACGCTACTAAACAGTATGTCAGACTCGACTTTAAATATGATACCAGTAATGCGGACTGTTTTGCAAATTACTCTCTATTGCTACGGTCCAGAGAAGTCATTAATACATGAAAATACTCCGTAGGGCTTGCCATTCTTCAAACTTACAAGAATTTTCCCATAATTCCAAAAAATTAGTTCTACACGTCCAAAAGTTTGAAAAAATGGCGGTTTTTTCCCGATTGACTAAACTCGAGTAACTGTCAGTGCATCAGGATTTTATGATTTAAAACAAAAGTTAAATTATCTAAATCCTGAATCCTAAAGTCTATTGTTTCAAGTTCTAGGAAAAACATGTGGAACGTTTAAATTTCTGATATATAATCCCTTCATGGAATTTTTCGGAATTTAGAGTACGTCTAAATTATCTTTTTGAAACTCTTAGAAAGTCGAAATGATATAGTCAAGCGGGAAAAAACCCACTCGCAATGCGGGAAAAAACCCACCCCCAGTGTGGGCTTACCGGTATGAACTATCTAGGATTTTAATAGCCTATGTATCTTGAAGAGCATCCAAAATAACCCAGGAGGGTGTATTATTGTCGCTCCCACTGCTTCCCAGCAAATTTTTTGGGACTTTGAAATTTTCGATAATTTTGGTCCGTCCAAGTGCCGAAATTTGGCAAACTTTGCCTGGCCACCCTGAACTACTGGAAAGACCTAGACCTAGACCTACTAAAAACAACCCGCTCTTTCATTTGGAATGGTTAGAAATGCTCCTGGCAACTTGCCAAAAAGTTCCCCCCCCCGCATATGGGTTTTTTCCCGCATTGGGTTTTTTCCTGCCAGTTTGGGACGATTTTTCTCACTAACGGCGCACCCTACAGAGGTGTTGTATAGCTCATAAGAAAGCTTACGACTAGGCCTAGCTGCCTGTATAGTCAGTATTTCAATATCTCAAACCAGTAAAAAGTTCTGGCCAAAAATCTGAAAAGTGGGTTTTTTCCCGCTTGACTATACTAGAATTCCCGGACATTGAAACTTTAAACTTTAAACTATCCCCCCCCAATTGAGGCTGGGGGGAGATTGTTTACTTGATCCCATAAATCAAATAAAAATCATTAAATTTTTAATGTTAAAAAATTGAAAAAGTAAATTTTATTTTTCAAAACTGTCCACGCATTCCTGAATATACTTACAAAACACTGAAAAGTCGACTACCTTGCATTTAAGTAATATTAAGTTATATGTACTTGCAATTAGTAAGTAGAAAAGTAGTAACTAACGTATGGTCGTCAATAAATACTCATCAACTGTCATTTGACAACTAGGCTACGAGCTGCTGGCCATTTAACTAAATGGCTAAAACACTGTGGTCATTTTACTAAATGGCTAAAATATTGCGAGTCTTTTGGCCAAGTAGTCAAACACGCTGCGTTTTACAACTGGGCTAGCCATTTGACTAAATGGCTAAAATGTTTAGCCATTTAACTAAATGGCTAATTTGACTACTAGGCTTCGACATATATATGCTTACAATACCCTGTTCATAATGGAGTTTCTTAGTCTGAGCTTTCGTACGAGATTGTATATAGAAGTAGAAAAAAATGTAATGTGGGTGATAGCGACCGCGCTATCACCCCCTTTCCAGTAATTCCATTTTGTTCCTTTCCTATTTTTCCCCCCAAAATTCCTTAAAAGTCTTTAAAAATTCCCCTGATGTAATTGTTGTAATTTTTATGCTCTGTCTGGAAGGATAGAGCATGCACGTCAGCAGACGCTGACAAAACTGGTTTTTTCCAGTTTATCCCCTTTGGAGGCTGACTCAGACTTGTTTATAGTTAGTTGGGAGTTTTGTCAAGTCACGGAGCGGTCGGTTTCTGAGATTGGGGCCCTACCTTTTGCCATTCTACACCCAAAGCGTTAGTGTTTAGTTTTGATTTTTTTCCTTTTAAAATCTTTTCAACTCACCTTCTCTAATTCCCTTTTCGGTCCTAACCCCCTTCTAATTTGTTTTTCCTTTTTACTCCTAACTTTCCCCCTCTCCTTTCCGACCTAATTTGCGGGGTTGCCCCCGTTCCCCCCGGGGTCTAATTTTATTAGCTAACTCCCTTTCCCCAGATTTGCTGTATTTCCCCCGTTGCTCCATTTGTTGCTGGTCCCCTCCCCATTGTTTGTATTTCCCTTTGTGCCCTTTTCTGTTTGCTGTGCGGGTAGCCCGCTATTTCTGCCTGTCCTATCTGGTTATCGCCGGAAGGATTTCCCTGTCATAACTTTGTCCTGCGTTTCCCCATTAAATCTGCTGGTTGTCTTTTGTCTTTTTAATTTAATTATTATTACTAAACTTTAACTAGCCTTTGATTTCTTTTCCTAGCTAGGTAGAGCTCTGGGATTAGCCCGGAGCTGACTTATATCTGAGCCTAATTTGTGTGTGTGTGTTTCCCCATTTTTGCTAGGCGCCCCGTTGGCGTCCCCCAAAAAGTGTCTGTCCCCCCTTGGCGAGGCAAGTCGGTGGGAAAGAGCCGCCTGGACTAAATATCTCCACCCGCAGTCGCTGGTCAGCGTTCTTGCGCACAGTTCCGCTTGTAAAATTTGGGGCGTGAGCTCAGCGGTTTAAATCCCTAGCTCCCCCATATTTTACATTAGGCTGCCAGGCCTAGGCTCTTCTTTTATTTTTCCCTAAATATTTTTCCCCGATTTTTCCTCCCCCCAAGTTAATTTTTCTTAACCCCCCCCCCTAGTCCGAAAAATTTTATTAGAACCCCCAAATATTTTTCCCCTTATATCTACTACGTGTAAAGTTCCCCCCTCCATTTTCCTTATTTTGACTGGATTCCCCGGTCTTTTATTCCCTTGGCATTTGTATATACCCATCCCCCCCGTGTGGCTTTTTGACTGGGTTCGCCGGTCTTTCATATTCCCTTGGTGTTTGCATATATACCCATCCCCCCGTGTGCCTTTACAAAGGTCTGCAATTGACGTCATTTCCAATTGCAAACCTTTGTATTATTTTTTTGGCCCGCCCCCGCATCGCTTGATTCCTTATCAGGCGCCTGACTCCGCTTGGGACTTTTGAAGTCCCGCCCACGCATCGCTTAAAGTCCCAGTCAGACGCCTGATTTCCTTTCAGTCCCCTTTGAATTTCATTAGCCCCGTTTCCTTGCTGCTGACTAGTGGCGTGTTTATTTTTATCGTCCTGGTTTATTTTGGTGAATTTTCAGTGCTTGTGTTATTTTTCCCTACTTTACCTTAATTTATTATTGTAGTTGGGTAGCCCAACTTTCCCCCGTTAATATCACTGGGGCCAGGCCAAGTGATAACCCATCCCTATTATACCAGCAACTCCCTGCTCGCCCTAAATTTACCTCAATCAGTCCCCCCCACCCAGAAAAAAAATTTTTTTTGGGAGGGAAATACAAATTTTTGAAAAATTTTTCCGTTGGATTCCGGGGCTCGGCCAGGAATCTAACCCTGTACCGTTGGACGATTGAATTCCCAACTGGTGGATTGCTGCTACTCCCCGGACGAGACCCTAACAATTTCAGGTCGAATTGAAGATTCGACCCAACCCCCCGATTCTTGGTCCCGGAATACGTACGTACAGTTGGAGTTTCGTGTCCCTGGTCGGAAAACCCCTATTTTGAGTTATATACGTATATCCTATCCTGAAAATCCCCATCGTCCCCCGGTCCTGCCCAAGAATAGGATATACGTATATAACTAATTTGGTGAGTTGTGTTTTTTCGTGTCGTGTTTGTAATGGATAATCGCCCCCCTGAAGACGACCCCTTTGACAGTAAGCCCAGAGTGGCCCGATCTCCTGACCCTCCCCCTCCTGACCTTGGGGCCGTGGCCGGAAGTTCTGGGCAGCACGGATCTTCCGTCCACATCCGCCTCGGGTCAGGACTGAGTCTCGAGGACGATCTACACCCCTCGTCGGACTCCCCCCAGGACGGAGGTAGGGGAAGCCCCTCCCGTCATGACCCCACGGTTCATTTGGACGGTTCTGACCCGAGCGAAGAAGCCCCACCCCCCAACCCCACTCCCCTGGAACAGCTGTCCGGAAAGCCCCAACCCAAGAAAAAACCCGCTCTGGGTTTTTGTCCCAAAGCCCCGGCGTGTCCTGGATGGGCTCCCCCTCCCCATCAAACCCCATTGGAGTATTTTTATGATTATTCCCCCTATACCCCCAGATACCCTAAACCCCGTTTGCCTACTAGGGAAGCCCTGGTAGCGCAAACCTGCCCGTCCACGAAACGCCATGCCAAATCCATTACGGCCTCTAGTGGAACGAAACCATCCCAAGGCCCCCATGATCAGATCAAATCCCGCCCATATGGAATTCGAAATAATTCCAATTCTTACCCCCGTAACCACAACTCCAGAACTCATGGGCCCAGGTTGTGCTTCTGGTGCACCCAAGAGGGGCACGGGTGGCAATACTGCCCCACCCGTATACGCGCAGTCGACAACCTGGGGCCCAACCACCCCGGATTCCTACGTATGTTGGCGAGCCCGAAGGTGATGGCCAGTCCCCAACCTCAAGCGCGGACCCCCCTTTGCCAACAAGGAGGTGACCTGAGTGACCTCCAACTCCAACCCAGTCCTCAAGTTAGTCATCAACCCACTTCCGATGGCCTTTTCCAGAACCAGGGAAACGCCAACCTGGGGCGCCGTCAGTAAGCCCCGACGTGCGCCCCCGGTTTGACCCCTACCCAGTTAATATGGCCCCCGTGTATGAAGTGACTGATAACCCTCGGATGGTCAATCGGAGCTCAGAGGAGCCCGAACCCTTACCCTATTTCTTACCAAGTGGCCATCACCCGGAGTCACATCAGTCCCTGACGGTCTCAGTGTCCTCTTGGTCAACGGAGTATACCCCATTCCCACCCTCCTCCCAATCTACGAAACCCCCCAGCCTGTTTGACCACGAGGTCGAACCCCCTTACCCTGTCCAACGTCGCCTTTCATTTTTGGAGCCCAAACGTACACGAACTTGTCAGTGGAGGCCACAGACTTGCCTACCCACCCACCCTGAGTATAGCCCCCAGCCAGCAGGGAAAAACTTGGTGTTGCGAGGTTGCGAAAGGTTTAATCGTCAGCAGTGGACTCCCCCTCGCGGATGCTACGGGAAGCCCGTAGCGTCCAACAAGATCCAAGTACCTATCCCCTCCCTAATTGATCCACTGTTGACGCCCAAAATTTTACCCCGTACAAACCATGTACGTACATTTAACAAAGTACGTACACATTCCACCCCTAAGTTTATTCTAAGCCCTGGGGAGATGTTGCTGACTGGCGAGGGCCAGCAACACCTCCCCAGTACCTCGCATCACCAGGATGGTCCCACTACAGCTACCCCTACCACGGCCTCCACTCGCAATGCCCCCGGAAACTCCCACCCCATGCGGGACACAGGAAACTACTCTTGGAAAATAGTTTCCCGACATTCCAAGCGTGCTCGTTACGACCACGCCTCCCCTATTGCTATTTCCACTAACCCCTTTGGCCCCGACCAGTGGGCTCCGTGCTTTGAATTGGGCGACATGTTCCAGGATCCCCGAGAGTCGCTCAGCCCGGTGGAGGATCATCAGCAGGAATCGTACCCAAAACTCCCTAAAGCTGCTGAGAAGTCTCCTGGGGACTTCTCCTCAACCATGAACCTTACCCGCCAAAAATTCGAAGAATTCGAAAGCCTGCTGTTGAACCTTCTGGGCCGAATTCGTCAGTGCATGGAGGAGCTGGACATGTCCGGTCAACTCTGCCAACCCCACGAGTCCACCAGAAGCGACTCCTTGCCCAAACCCAAACGACTCCCTCGACCCCACCTTCGTCAGCGATCCCAATCTATGGGAGAGCTAACCTTGCCACCCGAAACCCTAATTCCTATTACTACCAATGAGCCCCAGCCGCCAATCCCAGCGGCTACCCCTACTACCCTCGCTACCCAAAATGCCTCAACTCAGGTTTTAGAGGTTGAGGACCCTGAGACCCAGCCCAAACCCACTGCTCTCTTGGGAGAGCTGTTCCATCAAACAGAAAGTCCCACCCCTGCTGTTATCAATGAGCCTCAGCTGCCAACCCCAGCGGTCATTCCTACTACCTTCCCTACCCAAAATGCCTTCGCTCAGGTTTCGGAGGCTGAGGACCATGAGACCCAACCCAACCTCACTCCGCTCAGTAACCTGAATGACCGAAATCAATCCTTCGAAGCCGAGGACGCTGAGGCTCAAGATACTCCTGACCGTGAACAGACAGGTCCCGTCAGTAACCTCGTCCAAGCAATCCTGACTGACACTACCCCTTTTTACGTGTCCCAGTGTACTCGTCTGCCCTCCCAAAAAAGCCCCCACCTGCTGGTAAGTATTTTTGGTGTGAAGGCCCTAGCCCTTTTGGAGTCCGGTGCGAATGTCTGCTACATATCCAAGGCATTTTTCGACCATGTAAATGCCTCCGGTACCCTCTCCCTTGCCCTTCATACCTCTGCGGCTTCCAAATTCTCCACAGCTGCGGAGGATACGTCCCTTGACATATTGGGGAAATGTGAGATACCCTTTTTGTGCAACGGGCACAAATATTTATTTCCCTTCCATGTTGCCCAAGGTCTGTACCAAGATTTTATTATTGGTTATGACCTTATGCAAAAATATGATTGGTCCGTAGTCCCCAAGTCCCATTCCCTTTCTACCCCTATGTGGCAGACATCACTCCTTACCCCAGACGAGTTACGGGCACTGGCCGATAAATTTTGTATTACCGTAACGAACAGTGTCATTTCCGGTAACCTTATCCAAACCCCGATAATCTCAGGCACTTGCAGCCCGCCTAGTTGCCTGAGCACATGGCAGGCCAATACCAGCAACACTTGGGATCTTGTTGTTGCTACCCTCGAAACGACACCCTTGCCCAAGCCTATTAATGCGTTATCCCCATGATCTACGAATCCCATGCCCAGAAACCGCTAAACGAAAAACCCGTAATGATTTATTTTTGTAAGTTTTGTAAGCTGTTTTTAGAGTTATGTAGGATAACTCTGGGGTCCTGCTGGTCAGGACCCTACTCCCCCCCCCATATTTTTTTATTAGGGTTACGCTACGTGGTAACTCAAAAAGGGTCTGGAGTGTTAGACCCTTCACCCTGCCCGACATGGTATACTCACCAACCCTTCCCCTCTTAACTTATCGTCCCTCTCCCCTCCCTTTATATTCTTATTTAGCAGCTGCACCGCTCTCTTTAATAAACCTGATGCATCAGTATAAATACGTAAGTAGGGTGTTTTGTTTGTATGATTGTTTGCGTGTTGTTTGTGGTATAAATGTACGTATATATGCCTAACTTTCGTATAAATGTTTCTAGGGTCAAAAACTGTAGGACCCTACGTACGATTACTTCTTTTTATATTATTTTTCAAATTTTTGGGTTTTTCTCTTTTCAGTCTAAATTGGGGTTTTCTCCTTAGTATATTTATACATTTTGTATACTTATACGATCTATATTACTTTTGTTATTCTTCTTTTACGATTTCTATTTAAAGTAAAATGGGGTTTTTCCGTATTTTTTCTTTACCTTTACGATTCCTTATTAGTTTTACGTACGAAAACTAATAAACACCAAAATTTCCCCCTTTAGGGTCCTACATACGTATGTTTTTTTGATTCCTAGGTATACGTGTTTGGTCTGACTGGTATATGTGTTAATTAACAGTATGTTTCTTCCCCCTCCTCTACTTTTTATTCCCGGTCAGAGCGTTTAGCTTTGTGTCTTGCATACGTACAGGCAAGACTGCAGGTAAGTAGTGCCTCGTCACCCAGGACCGTACCGTAAGGTCCGGCCGATCCTACGTATGCAACTGTATACCATGTCCAGTTCTTTTTATGATTTTAGTTATTTCGACCGATGGTCGAAATGAGGCCAATCAGCTCGATATGGAGCACGGCCCACCCTTCACACCCTGTTTGGCATATTTCAAAGTGGGTTTGAAATCCCAAACTTCTTCCCTTTGTCCTTTCCCCCAAAACCTGTCCTGTCCCCTGCCCCTACCCTGGGTTTTTCGTCCCCTCCTTACAACTACCATTTCGATAGTTCACTTCCAAAATGTTGACACTGTTCTCACCCCAGCACACTCTCTCTCACAATTCTTCACCTTTCTGTGTATGCACTGCTCTTTGTATGTTTCAGAGCTGGTGCTTCCATTGCAATTTCGGTGCCTTATTAAGTGGGCACTGACGCTGATCCTTGTTCAAATTGGTGCTGGTCTCTGGCTTTTATATGAGCCGGAGAAATTCCATTAATTCCCGCGAAGGTTCCATCTGGCCCCGAATACGACGACTTGACTCTCCTCAACCCTTGAACGTCAACAGTTTTGCCCAATTCCCCGAGCTCGACCAAGCTTTTTGGAACCCGGTGCTACCGATGAGCCAGAATTCCCCTACAAGAGAGACTGGGCAGCCCGGCTCTCAAACCCTCTCCAATACCCTACCCGCCTCTGAACCCGGTCCCCAACAATCTCCTGCGGGCCCGTCCGCGGAGACCCCGTCCCGACCCCCCACGTCTGAATTTTTACTTGTGAACCCTATCGTACGTTACACAGAACATCCCCCAGTCCCTAGCCCCGGTTCAGTTTTATCGGATGGCGGCAGACCGTCGTCCCGCCCAGCTGGTACTCCGCCGGCTGACACCCATTTCCCCGCAGCCAACCCAGACAACGGGATACAAGGTGCAGTATCCCAAGCCCAGGCAACACAGGCCGCGCAGGCAGTGCAGACACCCCCAGTCTCGACTGCCTCTCCCGGCCTGAGTAACCTATTCTCCCTTCGCCCTCAAGTGTGCCAATTCCCGACATCAGAGTTGGCACAATCCCCTACCTCCAGTCATGTCTCCACCGTTGCTTACCGGTCAATTGATTCCCAAGCGTATAACGAGGCTCAGGCCTCTCCCCAAGTGTCCCAGCAACCTGGTCCCGCCGGGTTTGTTTCCCCAGTGCTGGCAGCAGCACCCGACATTTCCCAAGAGGCCCATGCCTCTCTCCAAGTGTCCCAGCAACCTGGTCCCGCCGGGTTTGCTTCCCCAGTGCTGGCAGCAGCACCCGACATTCCCCAAGAGGCCCATGCCTCTCTCCAAGTGTCCCAGCAACCTGGTCCCGCCGGGTTTGCTTCCCCAGTGCTGGCAGCAGCACCCGACATTCCCCAAGAGGCCCATGCCTCTCTCCAAGTGTTCCAGCAACCTGGTCCCGCCGGGTTTGCTTCCCCAGTGCTGGCAGCAGCACCCGACATTCCCCAAGAGGCCCATGCCTCTCTCCAAGTGTCCCAGCAACCTGGTCCCGCAGGGTTTGCTTCCCCAGTGCTGGCAGCAGCACCTGACATTCCCCATTCATATCGCAAAACCTACCCCCCCCCCGGTTAAATTGCGGAAAGCTCCCCAAAACCCCTAAGCGGTCCGCGAAATGCCTACCTGGCCCAGCCAGGCTACCGACCGAGCAGGCTTTTTGCGCGGACCGCCGTCTCATCTGTCCCGCCTAACGTCGGAGTACCACTTCCCCAACCCTAAGGAACATACCTGTCGCACCCAGGGTATGGATCCCCTCCCCCACATTCAGGACATCGTGTACGAGGCACACGAAGTCTATACCCACGCTACCCTGGCTCACCGGGCAGCCCGGCAAGTCAATTTCTGTGACCTTCAAATGGCCCTCCAACTGGCTCCCACGGCATCCTACGGCCCCCGAGGTATCCAAGACGTCGTCCAGTATCGTCGTCTGGGTGCCGGCCCCCTCTACCCAGCCCTGGAATTTACCGCTCTAGACGCACGCCTCTCCCGACGTCAGCGTCAGGAGCTAACCGCCATTTATGAGGAGATCATGTTTGTCGGTCCTGTCTAACGACCGGCCCCTGGCCCGTCCCCCCTTGGCCCCTTGATTTGGACCTTGACACCCCCTGCCCAACCTCCTCATATCTTTCGCGAAGCAATGTTCTTTCCCTTTGCCGGTTTATTTGTCAGAGGTCTCAGTGGCACTACCCCCAACTCCCATGGGCCGAGATTGACTGGCGACGGATGACGGCTGCGCGCCACGGCCGACCTTACCCCTCGGACCCCTCCAACCGTCACCGTCGACAGCAAACCCCGCCCCCTCTCCCTGCCCAAGTCCGAATCCGACAACGCTCCCGGGAGCGCTGTGAACTTCCGGCAGTGCCCAATCTGGCGCGAGCGCTGCCTCCGGTTCCAGTCGTGCTCAGGCTGCGAGCACGCCCCCTCCCCCGCCTTCGCCCCAACCCAGACCTTACCCTAGGTCGTGCCACAGAGATACAGTACTTCCAGACATCCTGGAGTGAGCGGTGGTCCTGTTACCACACCGCTTATCCCTCCCAGCGGGGAATGGTTGTCCCCACCTCCTTAGCTGTCCGGATCAGCGTTTGTTCGATCCGGTCCCCGCCCGCCAGCCGAGACCGCCTCAGGACGTCGTTCGGCGGCCTCGTTCCCTTCCATTGAGATTGTAGCAGAAGTCCAGCGGCCAACTCAAGCCGCTAGTCCAGAGGCTCAGTTGGCGGCAGCTCAGCGAGGGGTAGCCCCTCCTGCGCCAACTGAGCATCGTTCCCGGTCCACCACCCGGAAAAACCCAAGTGTCCCAAATGCTGAACTCGTCCCCAGAGTCCCTGAAGGCCAACTGGGCAGGTGGCCTCAACACCCGGGCTATGGTCCGCATAGCCTTCGAACTCCTGTACGAGAATCCATCTCGTCACCTACCCCACCCACCTCTTTGCCGAGTCCTCGGATGACCCTCTCTGGGGTACTGGAGTCCTGGCCCCCTCATCAACGGCCAACCTGCCGCGTCCATCGGAGAAATGGACCCGGACGTCTACCCGGACCCCTACAATCCTGCCGTGTGGACCGGTCATAACGTTGCCGGACGGATCTGGCTGGAAGTCCTCCTCTGGTTCCTCCAAGGCGGTCTAGACGATCTCTTCCTAGACCCCAAGACCCGCGAACCCCTGACCCAGGCCCAATTCTCAGCCTTCCAGGACATCCTACGGCAGCGAATCAGAGCCATGGCGGAACGGCGTCGCCGCGGCTATTCCCATCCACCCTTTTCGACGATCGTAACCCTCCGGCCAGTCTCCGTGCGGCTCCCCTCGTCATGGATATTAACCGCCATAGTGTCTTCATGGCGGGTACCCATCCAAACCCCAGGTCCAAGGACGTATACTGCCCGGCGGCAGGTATCACCCACTGCAACCCGGCCTTCCCCCAATTGGCGGACGAACCCCTCCCGATCGATTCCCGTTCCCCGGTCCTCCGCGGCTGGTAGGCCGATCCCTCCCCTGTCCCTCGTCCTCCTGCCCTCCCGTCCCTCCCTGCCCTTCCGTCCCATCCTTTCTACTAACATTTTACCCCCAAGTCTGGCGAATTCTTAACCAACACCGTTGGACATTTGTGGCTATTCATGATCCGTCCCTTCCCTGATCCTGCCCATCGACAGCTTTCCCTATGGATGTGGTATTGCCCCTACAGTCCCCACATGGCGCACCCTAAACGTCCTTCCGCCCCTGGATTCTGGTCCCAATTTTTCTGGATTATTATGCTTATATTGCTATTTTACTATTATTGGATTTATGGCGC
>JASAND010029458.1:0-64813 GCA_030248195.1 Trissonchulus latispiculum | reverse complement strand
AAGACTTCGGCGGGGTCAGTTGCCTTAGTTGGAGCACTAGGCTAGCGGTTTGGGGTTCTAACTACGTTATTTAGTGCGCTCTAGCCAAAACTGATGAGAAAAAGTTGCTAGCTGCTCTCTGGGATCCGATCCGCCACTGATTTTTTTTTGTTAACGGGTGATTTTTTTGTTAAACCTTTAACAAAAAAATCACACATTTTCATCTACTGCTACTTACTGGTAGGTCGTAGAGCAACGAAACTGGGGTGGTTTTAAAGCTTAGCCCAAGACCTATCCATGGGTCCTCAAAGTAATCGATTTGGTTTAGTTTTGCGAAAGTTCCAGCCAAAAAACCGAATTTTGATTTTTTTTGTTAAGCTTGCTATAATACGTATGTGTGAAAAGTGGCTGGAGACAGTGTAAAATAAGCTGCGCAGAAGCTGCGCAAAATCCTGCGCAGATCCTGCGCAGATTTCATGCGCAAATTGTAGAGCACATCGAGTTTAGTATGTCTGTGAAGTTTCAGCCCCGTATCACTTACCGTTAAAAAGTTGCGCCCCGGCCCGGTTTTGCTGTCCGACGTGTCTATATTGCTGGGCTGGTTCTACTTTGCCGTCTGGAGGGTCAAGTCGGAAACCGCTTCCTGGAGGTCCATAGTAGGCTCTACCTGGTCTCTCAAAACTTTGTCTATAGGGGTTTTCTGGTGTGCCCAGCTCATTTCCGGTATTCGTTTTGCCGTCCGACGTACCTATTTTGCTGGGCTGGTTCTACTTTGCCGTTTGAAGGGTCAGTCGGGTGGGAGGGTCAAATGGTCGAAAATAAAGTTTCTCAAAAGTGGTCAAATTTGGCATCAAATGAAAGCCCTAAGTGAGCTGAGCAACTTTTGTCATAGAACTGCATACCCAAAGTGGCTGTAGAGTGCTGTGGTGGGGTGGGGTGGGGTGGGGACTTAGGCGATTTTGGGTCAAAAATAAAATTTTTCAAAAGTGGTAAAATTTGATATCAAATGAAAGCCCTAAGTGAGCTGAGCAACTTTTGTCATAGAACTGCATACCCAAAGTGGCTGTAGAGTGCTGTGGTGGGGTGGGGTGGGGGCTTAGGCGATTTTGGGTCAAAAATAAAATTTTTCAAAAGTGGTAAAATTTGGTATCAAATGAAAGCCCTAAGTGAGCTGAGTAAACTTTTGCGGTGTCGGAATTATGCCTTTCTCAACCGGAATTTAAAGGATAGACATATGCCCAACACACATATTATCCCCTTTTGTGCGGAGCATTTTTGTTACTTGTATATATAGACTATTTTGTGTTTAGAGTTTAAGTGAGTTTATCTGTATAATATGCATATGTAATTGGATTTTGGACGTCATCGATGTCTGTGCCTGCCGATGTTGATTTTACATTTCCATCCTGGTATGAACCTAATTTATTTTTAATCGGTTATTCGTACGTAATCAGGTCGTAAACACCGTTAGGCAATTTAAATCATTTCGTATGCGTACGTAACTTACTGATCGCTAAGGACAGACTCCGTGTCCCCTTCCCGCAGTTCGACCGCTATGCTTTTGCTAATGTGCAATGTCCAATGTTTTTTGAATGATCAGTGGTCACTTTAGTGGAGTGAGGCCGCTCTCCCCCTCACCCCCATTCGGGTTGTCCCTACCCACCCGGCAGTTTGATTAGGGTTTTGAAAGTGGGTGGGGGGGCTTCCGGAAACTGGGAAGACTGGGGGGGGCGAGCCCTAGGTATATAAATTTTGACAGGGTGGGTAAAAAATTGTACGTACTAAGTATATATATATATATATATATATATATATATATATATATATATATATATATATATATATATGGATTTGTAATTCTTGCAGGTCCGGACGTCCACCTAGTGGAACCCATCTAGATGTTATGAAAGGAGACAAGTTGATTCAAGTAAGTTGCGTTTGTGATTGTGAAAATACTTATCATCTTTGCTCGGTTGACTCCGTTCAAAGGAGACAAGTTGCTCGGCCACTCAGCTCATATGTAGGCTGGGAGTCCATCCCGAACTTTTTAACTGCTTGCGTGAGCTCCCGTATATAATATATATATATATATATATATATATATATATATATATATATATATATATATATAGTGAAAGTTTACATTGGTACACAAATCCCTTCCGCTGTGCAGTTCATGTCAGAGTCAGACTGTGGGCACAATTGCCAGTTTTTCTCAGTTTTTGGGAGCAATGAGGAGAACTTTCAAAGAATCTTCCCATGTGCATTATTTTATATTCTTTCAACCACTTCGGATTTTTGATTTAAGTAGAAGGTTCTCTCGCAACGGTTTCTATTAACAACAGCTATATATATTATACATATACCACCATGTTTTAATCCTGCTGGCAAAAGCAAGGCAAGGCTTCAGTGTTGAAGCAATAAAGAACAGTGGTCTGTTGCAATAATCAGCATTGCTGTTGGCTGAAATAAATCCAATGAATTGCAAAAATAGTGAGTTTCTTGTTGAGCTGACAAAAATTCTTTCTAAAGCAGAGCAGTTTGTGACCAATTTTAAGAAACTATCAAATTGTAGTTCTTCAGAATAAAAGAAAACTCAAAGCAAAGCTAGAAATTTGGACAAAATGAACAAAAATTTGGAAAATCACGGAAATTTTTAATTTGGACACTGGTAAAACTTTCTAGAAGGATAAAATTTTTCCGATGTTTTCCGTTTTTCCGACCCTCCGGAAAAAATGGAATAAACGGAAATCCCCCTTTTCCGGGACTTTTTCCCCAATGCCCAACCCTAGCATAGTCCGATGCTACTATGCCACCGTAGCTGAGTTAGCAGAGCGTTAGCCTTAGCCTAGCATCATGTGTCGTGGTTTCGAGTCCCAACGGGTTTTTCGGACGTTTGATGATGCACATTTCCCTGGAACATTGGATCTTGGGGGGGGGGAATTTTGGAAATTTGGTTGTCGGCACCCGAAAGTTAGAGGGAGTCCCCCCCACCCCTCCCCCAGAATTTGGACACCAGAAATTTCAAAAAATGGCCAGAGCATTTTCAGCCATATTTAGCTAACATTTTGGATCCAAATATCCCTGGGGGTGGGGGGGGTTGTAACCGAAAATTGAGGGAGGGCTATGTAAAAATTGCTTGGGAAGCCCCCGCATGAAGTGGTGATGCATGACCTTATTCTATCATATTTAGTACGAACGTATGTAGATAACTTAGCGGATGCAGCAGCCAGATCAAAATAACCCCAAAAGAATCGACCGACCAACCAACTTGCGGCTGCTGGGGATGAGTCACTAATCCTCTATGGCTTGTGCGTCCGATCTGCTGTCTCAGACATTTTGCCATTACATAAGTCATTTAGTCAACCTGTCAATTATTCAGTATCACTGCAGCATTATTTACATCCGGATTTTATGTTTAGAAACTGATGATTGACGAGAAACGTGGCTACTTTTTCGGCCGCAATCCGAAACAGTGCGACTTCACCATCGATCATGCGTCCTGTTCCCGGGTTCATGCCGTCCTACTCTATCACAAACATCTGCAGAGAATGTTTCTGATTGATCTGGGCAGCAGTGAGTGTCATAAAAAATTGTATATATACACCCGGGGCGTGCTGTGCAATGTGTATTGCGTATAAAGGGGAGCAGTGCTTTTTGCTCAAAGCAGCGCTTTTGCTTTTTGTAATTACACATTTTTTCCGGAAAATAGCAAAAACAATTTGGCGCCTGTGTAACATTAGATATGTACAAAAATTCTGGACAAATTTTGCCAGCCATTAATTTTTCCAATGCTCTTCTACTGGGTTTCCCGAAACGTTTCACCTCTTTAATGGCATTAATTTATATATACATTTAATTCTTTTTAATTCCTATTTTTAACTTTTATTTTTGTTTCGTGCTTTTCCTTTCAGCCCACGGTACGTTCATTGGTACAGTGCGTCTGGAATCGCAGAAACCAGAGCAGGTGCTCACGGATCAGATCTTTCATTTCGGTGCCTCCTCCCGGCGTTACATGCTGCGAGAACGGCCGCAGATGGCGTCGCTGGGACCGGCCGGCTCCAAGCTGGGCCAGTCCGATCACCATAGCCTGGGAGGCGGTGACGACGACCGGGATGCTGAAAAGAGCTCAGCGGCCTTGCTAGGGTTGCCGGAGAAGGAGGAAGAATTGGATGTACGTAGGTTGCAGTTTTGGATTACACTTTTTCTTCATGATCAAACTATTACTGAGATTATAAGATAATTTAATTAAGGTTAACTTAATTAGCTAATTAATTTCAAAATGGATAAGATGCAGTTGCAGGCAGTTTACCACAGTTTTGGTTGGTCAGTCAGACAGAAACCCACCTTCGGAAAAGTTTAGGTCGTTTCAAACTTCAGTTTATTTTCTTGTTGTTCAAGTGAACTACTGTAATTGTATATACGTTAGAGATTAGCAAAGAAGCTACATTTCCGTCCTTTTCCCGGTTTCAGAATCTAACGGAATACAATACGGCCCTCAATCGACGAGTTATGGCCGTCGGAATGGAAGAGGATCTCATACAGCCGTTCAGGAAACGAAAAATTGGCCACGTTTCCTTCAACAATGAAGAGGAGATAATTAATCCCGGTTAATAAGTTGTTAGGTTGATGATTAATTATCTGGAAGCTATCGGCTCTGAATGAGATGGGCGACATCGGACAAGACGTCTGAGGAATCGCTCGATTTTCTTCAGAATCCATTGGCTCTCTCCTGTTTCGGACCGAGGCCTTGCCTTAGTGACTGCAGGCTGGCGTTTTTCATAATTTCTTTATAGTTAATGCCTTGTATCCTTCGTGGATGCGCCGGCTAGCCCGCGTGTGCCTCATTTTCTTGATTTTCGTTTCTAGATGTTTTTCTAGGGGGGTCCGTGTCGGCTACAGTCTAACGTTTTGTTATGTTTAGAAGAAACTGGTTGTCAGTAGGGTTGTTCCGATAAGAAATTTTCGGGGCCGGACCCGGGCCAGGGCCTACCCCCCCAAAGTTCTAAAATGTAGTTTATCGTCTCTATGCAATTCGAAGTGTATAATATATGTGATTTTAGGTATAAAAACTGCATTTATAATTATTACATATAAAGTTAGGCTGTTTCCTTCCACATTTGCAAAATACCATTTTAAGGGGGGTATACCTAGGGGTTTGCACAACTTCTTAGGAGAACGCTAGTTTTTTGCATGCAAGTAGGTAACATATCATAGTTAAAAAGTTAATATAAGGCATTGATATATCCCATGACATCCGAGCTGTATGGGGTCGCAAACTGAAAAATTTCGTTCATTTTTTCAAATTTTAGATTGGTCTTTCGGAAACTCTGAATTTTTTTGGGAAACGCTGCAGACCTAAAACTTTGCACACATATTTCTATGGACATGGAATATATACATGCCAGATGGCAGCTCACAGAAGCTTCTCTATCGGGAGTACTGTAGCCACAAACTTTAAAAATAGTAATATTTTCTCTAGGTGACCTGTCGCCGTTTTGAGCCTAATCCCCCAAAGTGCTCCAAATCTTCTGAATTTTTTACAGAATATAACCAGGGGCCAGTTTCATAAAAGTTGTCGAGTCCGCGAGTCGTCGAGTAGCCATTTACTCGCATTACATTATTTCTTTTGAATTAAAAACTAAACAGCAGTGACTGAAGTATAATTTCCGGTCGGTGTAATTAGTAGGACAATGTAAAATAGTCCCACGGTAGAAATATTAAGCTTTTAAAATTTTCTAAAAATTTGTCTAGTAAAATTTTTACATTGAAAAGTTCTCGAGTCAAATTTGACTAGAGAACTCGACTCGAAAGCTAGCAGCTATTTTTCAACAGTACTCGCGTTTCAGGATCACAAGTCACCGACATTTCCAGCGTAAATCAGCTACTCGACTCGACGACTCGACAAAGTTTTATGAAACTGGCCCCAGGATATATGGCTAAATATGTGCCAAGTTTGGCGGGTTTAGGTTTTGCTATGGTTTTTTAATGACTGCTTTATTATGTGGCTAACAGTGAAAAAACGCTCAAAATCCGCATGTTAGGAAACTTTGATGGAATTTATCTCATCGTAGAAGCAATATCGTGACTTGGTGCAATTGGAAAAGTTGTTTAGAATGATAAGACCTATCGATGGAGTACAATTTTGTATTAATTCGATGATTTTGAAAATTTGACATTTTTGGCGGGAAGCTAATTTTGCGTCTCTGACACCAAAAATTGAACAAGATGTGTTATTACTTTTTACTGCTGCGGTCGAGAAGCCTCGAATTTTTCACACATATTTATAGTACTAAGAGACATTAGTGTGCAAAATTTGAGCCCAATCGAATGCTTGCAGCGGATTAGGTCTCAAACGAAATATGTCAATTGCCATAATTTGGGGGTGGGACGCACGGTAAATGTCGTGCTGCTCCTGCGTGTATACAGCCAATCTTGAAGCTGCGCATATTCAACAATAGTCCTAAGTTTTCTTTATGTTCACAAGAAAATTCAAGACATTGGAACTTAGCAGTCCGGAGAAAAATCGAAAAAACTTTGGTCACCCTTATGCACGAAAAAGCCTCATGTCAGCAACTTTCCGAGGCTGCTGTGAACGCTGTGAAAAACGAAAAGCATCCAAACTTTTAATTATTTTGAAGGAACCCAGGTACTAATATGTGACAAAGTTTGAGCGCAATTGGAAAAATTTTTGTCATTAGTGTATTTGGTATACCCCCCTTAACTTGAAAGTTAACTTTGTTGATTTTAATCGAAAACATTTTCGATCTTTGGGAGGAGGATATCTACTTTTCATTTATTTACTAATAGTCCACGACTAATACAAAAATCGATAGCTTTCTCTCAGGTCAAGGAGCCCTTATGCTAATGAAATGATTTCAACGTTTGCTAAGATAAATTGAACCATTGTCGCAAACTTTAAAGTGCACCGAGAAGGCTATCGTTCGATAGTGGGTGCGGCGACTAGATAACTTAAGTAGGGAAAAATCGTGGGAGAATTTTGGAAGCATGTGCGAAACTTTAAGTTGTCACTGTTGTGATAAAATATTCCAATGAGGCTTCAGAAAGCAATTTTTCTTATGAAAAACCTATTTTGCACGAAGGAACGGTAAGCCCGGTGACCGGGCCCGGGCCTAAAAATTTTACCGGGCCCGGGGCCGGGCCCAACATTTCTTCCCCATGCCCGGGCCCGGCCCTTGGCCCGGAGCCCGCTAGACGGCCCGGGAACAACCCTAGTTGTCAGAGGGCCAGCCGATTCTACCTTCCGTTGGAAAGCAAGGCCTCATACATCCGTACTGAGTTTCTCTACGCCAAAAAAGTGGGGGGAAGACCAAAAGTATGTAGAATACTATGGCCTAAAATGCTAAAAATACAATAAAAATAACTTGTTTTCTACGTGCACTGCACGCTAAAAATCACTAAGCTAAAAATGTTCAAAAATCAAGTTTTCTTACCAAAATATACGGGTGTAGACCAAAAAAATTTTAAAAATGGTGACCAAAAATTCATAAAATTCGCATTTTCTGGCACCTTATGGGGAAAGCCCAAAACTTGGGGTGGGGCACCCCCCAATACCCACCCCTCTGTCTATTAAGGAAAATCCAGCCGTAGTACACTAATATGGGAATGTAAGATGGTTGTCTTCAGAGTATGCCGCTAGATTAAAGGCGTTTGCTTGAGCCTATGCAGCCTGTAAAATTAAAACTAACTTTCCATATTTTTTCTTCCTGAATATTTTTCTATGTTTTTTCAACTTTTTCAGAGGATATCGATCCTTCCATTGGCCGATTTAGAAATCTGATACAGACCGCTGTTATTCCCAAGAAGGTTTGTGATCTCATTGATCAATTCTGTAATCTATACACAATCAGTTGTTTTTGGTTTAGTTCTTGTAGGTTGTGAGGTCTTTCATTGTGTTTATCTTATCCGAATACCTAAAAATTTTGCTGAAAACGGAATTTTTGACTCTGGGTGTTTATTAAGGGAATAGGAAAGGGCTGAGTCTCCCCGAAAGCAACCTAAAATCCTGCCGGCCGAGTAGAAACTTTGCAAACAGAAAACTAGCGAATGTTTTTATAAAAAAATTTCATGCCTTGGATATCGGTGAGCTTTACGTAAAATGATTTTTTAGCTGAAAATTCAAGCAGTTTTTTTTAAATTTTGCATTTTGCTTTCATGTAAAGTGAAGTGGGTTTAACGGGGCCAGTTTTTAGCTATGTTTTTGAAAGTCACAGCTGGATTCCTGCAGTGTGGTCGGGCTAGCCAGCGGCTCGACCCTTTGGAGCCCACAAAGGTTTCTCGGCTCTAGCCAACTGCCAGCTTTCCATCCTTAACTGGCCGCCAAATCTGTACCACCATGGTGGAACCATGACAGAAGTCAGTGTGGAAGGTCCCCCCCATTCTCCCACTCTTCCACGGATGCGGTCATCACTTGAGATGACACTGTTGGCGCTACGGCTGAGAAACCGAAGATAAGCGCCGGCATCCATCCCCAAAGTCGTCTTGGGGCAGCACAGAAACAATTCTAGGGAAAATCTATACCTTGCTTTCCTTTTATCGCCCTTACCAACAAATACCGACCCTGTTAGTTTAGATGTTGCAAATCGTGCGAGCTTCGTTCATGATTGATAATAGGATATTGCATTCCTATGCTTTTTTTACCTATATACCCTTCACTAGAATTTATTTTCTTTGCTGGCTTCGCCCATGCCCTTGATTACATACTGTGCTCTGGGTTAGTATTTTGTATTAGCAGTAACTTTCATTTCGGTTGTCTTTTTCCTGTCTACTGTAAAACTATTTTTATTTTTATGCTACCTGTCTTAATTACATAATTTCCCTGTATTTTAGCGTATCAAGATTGATCCAGGCTTCATCACTGATCTGCACAAAGATTCCAAGCACTCGCATCCGCATGCCGGCGGTCTGCATGTCAGCGGAAACGCGGCCCTGTCCGGATTTGGTCCGATCTCGGCCAAACTTGGCCTTAGCCTGCCCAATCTGGCGCCTGAGGTTGACCTCTATGCCTCCATTCCCGTGCCCAATGAACCTGCCCCCGCCCTACCCCCACTGCCTCCTGGTGCCCCGCCTGTTCCCGGCGCCCCTGTCGGCGAAAATGAGCCCAAAAAGAAGAAGTATGCCAAGGAAGCTTGGCCGGGGAAGAAGCCTGCTCATTTACTGGTTTAGGAACTGATTTTTTGTGTGTTCTGTTTGTATATTCCTTGATTGTTGATATTGCCTGCATGATGTGAGTAAATTAAACTGTGCTAATTGCTGGCGTCTTAGTGTAGGTAGTAAGTTGCTTACGTTGGGGAGGGGTAGGTGAAGCTTAGAGTTGTGCTGGGCCGTGTGCTCAGGCCTGGCCTTGGAGGTACGATGAGGCCCGGTCAATTTTTTTGTTGTGCCTATTTAAAATTTGTTCTAAATTATCTTTACTGAACTTTGAATTTGAGCTTCCAGTAGCTGTTTAGTTTGTAGTAGCCCTAACTATTATTTGACACTGTTTTTGTTGGGTAGGGTCTCCACCGGCCCGGCCTGGTTGATACAGCAATCTCGTAAAATTTTTTAGCAGCACTACACTAGTGGAACTTGGTTTCGAATTCGTTAATGCGATATTGCGCTGGTTTCCGTCTCCTATCCCTCCCTCAACGATGGTTGTATGCTTACCCATCGCAATCCTTTTACACAAATTTTGAGAAGTTAAGGGCATTTTCGCGCAGCTAGTTAAACGAGTTAAACTCAATCTTTCCCAAACAGTCAGTTCGTTTTAATTTGTCTAAAGGGTTAAACTAGTTAAAAATTTTAACTACATGTTGAGTTTAACTTCAAATTTTGCTCATTTTTTCATATTTGTGGTCCCCAAGAGCCAGCGTTTTGCGTAATATTGTTTCTACGGTTGTGTAGAACCCTTCAAAGTTGAAAGACCTTTTCATTTTGCCTGGTTCTACACAACCATAGAACCTAAATCGTAACTTTCCTGTATTTATTTTAATATAGGAAAAGTTATGTTAAAACGTTTCTGGCAGAAAATTTTTTTGGGTGAAAGAAGCAGTGTACAGATGCACACATTAGAATTAGACAAGTGCATAACCCTTTCCAGTATAATTCTCTTGAGTCCAGAATTTTTGGCGATTTTTGAAGACTACAGAAGTAGCTTATTGATAGTTTTTGTTTCAGTAACCGATTGGTTTCCAAAAAGTTTCAGCTTAAGTTTTAGTCGAGACCACAAAATAATTTCAGTTTCAGGCGGTGTTTCAGTTTCAGGTCATTAAAAACTGCAGTTTCAGGTCTTCAGGAATAATAATGTATAAATTGATGATTATTTATACTCGCGCTGCAGAATACATAGTAACGAAAAAGCTGCTTCCAATGTTCATGCTCTAAGGAGTCTGCAACTACGTTGCAGTTCGATATTCCGGTCTTCATGCCCAATCTAGTTTCAGTTTCAGCTTCAGTTGGCCGCCTGAAATAGTTTCAGGTTATTACATAGTTCCAGTTACCGACTGAAACTGGAACTTGTGCAACCTGAAACCTAGTGTCAGTTTCATTGCCTTAAACTCTGAAACATCACTATTTTGCATGGATAGGTCACTCTATTCTATGCATATATAAAACGAATTGTTGTGAAGTGAGTAGCAATTTTCCATAGTTTGCAACCTGTTCCAAAAACTTATCAGAAAATATGTGATTTATGACGAAAATCGCTATTTTTCACTAATAATTTCTAGTGTAATTCTAATTCTAATTTCTATTCACTAATAATCTTCGGTCTAACCAACGTCTAATAATTTCCCACTCCTTATCCATTCGAAAGTAACCAAAAGTGACATGTCTCCCATGTCTATTGAGCATTGTGGAAAAGCAAATGCTTCAAGATTGAACTCTTCAGTCTTGTCGGCTCCTTCGGTCTTCCGTGAGCCAAAATTGCCAATTTTTGAAATTGAAATTTGAAATTTCCAGAATATAGACAAATTCGACAGTTAATAATGAGCTGATCTCGTGACAATAACTCTTCTATCGAAATTGTCTCTTCGTAGCAGCATATCTCTTGAATTAATTTCTGTTTTCTAACTTTTCTTTCTCCATGTGGACTTCATTGGTTTTTAGTCTTTATGGTGAGACGATCAAACATGACCCTCTCTGAAGACGGTTAAACCATTGGACCAAATCTTACAACATTCTATCACTCTAAGTTAATCTCAGCATTGTTCGATTCAGGGATGGAAACTGGGTCACTTTTTGTGACCCATGGGCCATGACCCACTCGACCCAAACGCTAATTTGACCCAGACCCAAGATGACCCATAAAATCTTAAAATTTAGTGACCCAGACGCAAATGACCCAAACGCTTTCGTGACCCAGACCCAACTGACCCAAGAAATTTCCTGACACAGACCCAGATGACCCAAAGGAATAACGTTACACAGACTGACTTTACATAACCGAGATTGTCCCATTGTGCAGTGTTTTTGAAACTCCCTAACTTTCTTAATTTTTGGAAAGATGAAAGAATAATCACATTCCACTAATTTTATGAAACTAGATCAACAGTTTGTTTTTCTTACAAAAAACCTAAGCATGGACCGGCGGTTTTCAATTTTGAATTATATACTAGATGTGCAACCCGAGACAAGGTTTTTTATTTAAAGAAAAAGTGAGACGAGGTATCTTTAGCGATTTCCCAAAAGCCCTTAAACTTTTGGTTTTTTGACCAGTAACTTTAAAATTTTGCACGGGGCATAAAAATTCAAAAGTTTAAATTTTTTCAATAATTAAAATTTTAACGTGGTAAGGGGAAGCCGTGGAAGGAAACTAGGGAACCAAACTTTTTCTGGAAGCATTTGTAGGTTTTTGCATTTAAAACACTTTAAAGCCACTTAGCTAGCATTATAATTTTAAAAATTAGCTCTAATTGGAAAATTTTCATTACTTTTTCAGTAGTGATGGAATTGAAAGAAGGAATGCAGCCACTGCAGAATTTTGCTGGCCATTTTGCTTTTGAGACCTGAGTGGTTGATGCTGTAAAATTTTAGAATCGACAGAAATGTGTCTACCTTGGTATACTTGCTTTTACTATATATGTGAATCGACTCAAATAGAATGGCATAGCAAGTCACACCTAACTAGTGATTTCTGATGATTACTGAATGATTACTAAATTTAACTAAGTTGTTAGTGATCGCGCCGAAGGTGTGATCATTTTTCAGAAATGACGGGTTTACCTTTAAAACTAGCTAAACCGCCACCACGAAAATTGAAACTTTAAAGATTTGGTAGGACCCGTTTGACCCAGACCCAAAATGACCCACTAAAATTGCTGACCCAGAGCCAAATTGACCCATAGGAGGCTTGGCCCAGACCCACCCTGACTCAAAGGTTTCCCAAAATTAGTGACCCAAGACCCAGTGACCCAAGCAAAAATAGCGACCCAAACGACCCATGACCCAATGACCCATGACCCAGTTTCCATCGCTGTTTCGATTTCTTGTACATCCTAGATTTTGGCTAACTGTTTGGCACGTTGTATAGCCCGATGCCTTTTGACCAAGCGATCCTCAGCATAATTTTCATGTTAAAAATGTCATTCCATACCACAGTGTTAGTTAGGAACAACTTGACAGGCACAGACTAGTGCTCGGACCGGTTCCGATTTTTGAAACCGGTTCCGGTTCCGGTTCCAGAGCACCGGTTCCGGTTCCGGTTCCGGTTCCGGTTCCGGTTCTAGCTTCCGGTTCAGGTTCCAACTGAGATTTTTGTAAAAAGGATTATAATTCAATTTTTTTAGTTTTTTATATAAATTGGACCAAAACCTTATGAGCCAACGTTGGTATATGCTCAACGATATTAATTTACATGTAAAATAGTAATTAATTTTTATACCAGTTTTAATAGTGTTAAAATGTGTTAAAAGTGTAATGAATGTGTAAAAAATTTCAATCCTAAACTCATTTCCTGTGTCCCATGGTAATAGTTTGTTCAACTGTCACTACAAGTATAGAAATTACGCATTCACAGCATGTCACTGCCACTAATTAGCTGGTCCTTTCCTCTGATTTATTTTGCTTGACAATTGACCAAGACTTTGTTAATTGTTCGCAATCCTCTATCTTGCTTGCTCAAAAACTATAATAGTCATGTTTCTTTTTTGCATTAACGTAGCGGATACAGCGAGACATATACACTGGAATCCTATTTCTTGACATTTGGCGGTACATTGTAGCTAAAGAAGTGGGAAAATGTAAAAATTTGGAAATAGTGAAGAATTCATATGTTTGTTTGTCTACGACTGTCTACTAAGAGAAAATTGCGAAAATCTGTATGCACCCATTCTAATATCCAGTGAAAACTCTAGAAAACCAAAGTTAGGTTCCAGGTATCTATTAGAAAAAGAAATCTTAGGCAATATTTTGATATATAGATGGTTTCTTAACTCCAAGTCAGGGTTTATTTTTGATAGATATTTGTAATGAAAGGACTTTCATTAATGGTCAAAATGGGTCAAAATTGGTTAACCAGTTAATTGTTTCAAAGAACGAACGAAATCCTATTAAATAAAAGAACATTGCATTTGGTTATGCTTCATCACATTTGCCGGAGTTAGAGGTCCAAGTTCCTGTTTGTATAGATATTTTGTATTTGATAGAAAATACCAGAGTTGCCAGACTGAAACCTACAATTAACGTCCTGGTTTTTACTCCAAAGGGTGAATTAATAATAGAAGTAGACTCATTTAATCGCATTAATGGAAATACCTCACCATCTAAAATATGAAGAATAGCAGAACACACACTTAAAACTAATATCTAAATCAAAGAATCCATTAATCAGAGTGAATTGGCAGGAGATCCATTTGAAGAGTGGGTACTCTTCTTTCATTTGGAATTGGTCCGGGATGGGACCTTTTCAATTGTATTGTCATCCATGGTGGTTAATAGATCCATGCCAAAGCAATTTTAGTTTCTAATTGCAGAAAGGAATTACGCAAAATTGTGTCTGCAGTTGTAGAAATCCTCTAAAATGTAGTTTTATGGCTAGAAAATGCCACATATTGGAAGATAGTCACTTAGCTAGGCTTAAAATAGGTAGATAGGTAATTATGTAATGTAAAATGAACTTATTATTTGTTAGCAAGGGTTTATATTCATTAATTGATAGTAATTAGGCTTAAATTAGTCAATTTTAATAATTTTGTGTTGAAAAGTAACTTAAGTTCATTGGAAAGGCAATTTTCTCCTGTTTCCAAAAATGCAATCCCCACTTTTCAACTCCCAAAAATGAGTGAGTTATTAACGAAAATGTTTTAGTAAGATTACTTCTAATTTCGTAATCTTACCTTTTAAAAGGTTTGCCTTAAAGTTTATTCCCTCCCACCTTTGCCTTAACTTTTGGAAACTCCCTTTTTTCATTGTCTGGGAAGTTGTCTACTCCCAGACAGCGTAGTAGTGGGAGTACTACTACGTCCATTCATTCATTCTACGTGAGGCTTGTCCTCACTTGAACTTTAGTTTGGGCCAAGAGGCCAGGAGAGAATTGCCTCTCCAAAAGAAAGTTAGTACACACCTTTGTGTACATAGGTAGGTTTGGAGGGGGCTTAGCCTCCTCCTTAATAATTTAAAATTAATGAAAATTAGTAGAAATAGGTAACAATGTACGTAGAGTTAGAAATTATAGTTAGTTTTACCTAGAAAAATACGTTACGAATTTTTATGCACATTTTTAGGCAATTGCTCCCTACTTCCTCGGTCAAGCGAGGACACTGAGTTTCTAGCAATAGGGAGCAATTGTTGCTAAGGTTGCTGTGTTGGCTTCTCTTGTTTGCGGCCAAAAGTTCACTCAAAATTTCAAAGTAGGGGCCCAGGACAAGAGAAGCCAAAGAAAATTAAGAAGTGGAAAATGGACGTATAAGTTGTGCCCAAAGATGGCACTTAAAATTATTTTTCCCATAATCGGCCGGGATTGGCCCGATTTTTGAGCCCCATTTCAGGCGAATCCGAGAAAGTCAAAAATTAGATCCGAAACTTCCCCCTTTGGTTGCATTTACATGTTAACCAAAATTTTATAAAATTTCAGAAAGTTTCGGACCCAGAAATTAATCAGAAAAGTGGTCAGCTGGGGGCAATATTTCGCCATTATCGTTAATCTTCCCCTGGCTGACCACCAGGCTCAAAAAGAGCCTGGATCCTGCAATGTTAAAGGTGGCAAGCTTCTAGAAAGTTCTAGAACTTTCTAGAAGCTTTGCCTTAATTTCAAAGCTTCGCCGACGGAATCATGCTGTCACTGGGCTGTCAGAGAGCTGTCAGCCCAGTCTCAAAATTTTAGACTCACTCAGTGTTCGCTGAGGGCCGACCGAGAGCGGTCGGCCAAATTTTGTTGTTTGGCTGTGCATCTCTATAGTGGGCTGTGGCTTTGCAGCACCTGAGATTGCACGCCTTCCTCAACATTTAGGAAAAAATCTAGGGACTTTTCTGGCCTTCGGGCCAGAAAAGGTATTGAGCTCAAACCCGCGAACACTTACAATCTGAGGAGCCCTTGGGTCTTCTATACCCGGCTCAAAATTCACTGGCTAGGATTAAAAATATTAGGAATTTTACATTGTCGGCCTTCGGGCCCATTTTTTATATATTATGTGGTTTTTTGGCCTCAGGGCCCTTTCCTTGTTTATGCGGCCGATTGGCCAATGTTTTTCACTATTCCAAGCCACGGCCCTAGAGGCCAGTTTTGTATCTTGAAGAGGGCCTTCGTGGCCATGGGGTTTTGTAGTTTACGGGATTTGAGTGGGGACCTCACCTTTTGAGTCTGAGATAGAGGGTCCCTTAATTACGACCCTAATTTTATTAAGCTAGTTATAGGGATCTTTTCACCCCACAGCCGGCAACTAGGTGTTGCCGGCCATATTCTGTAACGAAGGCGCTAATGATTTAAAAATCACTGTTTGCATAATTGTCTTTATTTTCAGCGTTAGGTCGGCTTCAAAATTATCTAGTTTCTAAAATATAGGTTATTTTCGAACTGAATCTAAAACCTTGAGTCTTTACATTACTTTGTTGATTAATAATTCTGAGTTTTAAGGAGGAATGGCCGGCTTCCTCTATTTGGTAAATTAAAATATAATACGTTTCGTAGTTTTGTTTAATAATAATTGCTTAGCAATTATTATTCACTCAGGCTTTCACAAGTTTCGATTAAACTTTGTTTCAAGCGAGGAAAACATTAGATCTTCCTAAAAACCGAGTTACCAAGTTTCAAAGTTCCCAAAGTTCAAGTAAACCGAACAGCAACTTTTACAGAAAATTCCCAAAAATGTGCATAAACCAATAGTTTAGGGAAGTACCTAGAGTTTAGATTAGAAATAGGAAAAGTTTGTAGTTAGGACTGTTTAATATTATGTTCAGTAATTATGTTTCATTTTAGGGATTTAGGAGGTATTCGTTAAGAAAATGTGTGAAGGTGTGTGTGAATGCCTATTTTGTGTGTGTATTCGTGTGCGTGATGCAGATCACATAAACTCCTTCTGTTCGACGAAGGTTGTGAGAACTGCAAGAATGAGAATGAAAGAGCAAAATTAGTGTGTGTGTGTGATGTGTAAGAAAGTGTGAAAATGAGTGTATAAATGAGGCAACTCATGTAAACTCCTTTGTGCTATAAAGGTCTTGAAGTTTGCCGGGTGTGACTGTTATTAGGATATTAGGCAGGATAAGGGTGGATCTGATTAGCAGTCACCCAAATGCTAACAAAACGGTACGTAAGCGTGAATGTTGCATAAATGTTGTATAAGTGTGCCAGCAGTGGCACAGTGTGAATGTTGCATAAATGTTGTATAAGTGTGCCAGCAGTGGCACAGTGTGAATGTTGCATAAATGTTGCATAAGTGTGCCAGCAGTGGCACAGTGTGAATGTCGTATAAATGTTGTATAAGTGTGCCAGCAGTGACATAGTGTGGATGTCGTATAAATATTGCGTAAATGGGCCAGTGGTGGCACGGTATGAATGTTACGTAAGCGGATACGTGTTGTAGTTAAGTTTGTAATGAATTGATGGTCATTTGTTGAGTGAAGCAATTAGAGGTAAAAGGTACGTTTTCGAGTATGAGTGTGTGATTTTCCGCTCCAATACCCGTGGTGTGACGGGCATTACGAAATAACTATCTAAGAGTCAGATTATAAGCAGGAAATTACGCAGATGGAATTTAGATCTGGTTTAGTGATGTACGTGAGCTCAATCGAATGGGATGTGTGTTGGAATGAGGTTACAAACAGTATAATTGGAATATAAGTGAAAATATGCAAATGAGGTAGTGATTCTGGGCCTAGGGTCACGGGGACCCCGGATCAGGTCCTAAACAACAGGTATTGTTCAGAAAGTCCTCGATTCGCCCGCGTAGGCAACTCCATGTAATTGGGCGGGCGAATCGCAACAAAAGGACACAGCACTTAATCGAATTACTCAACGATGCTCTTATTTCACTTGAAATTCCAATCTCCTGTATTTTCGGTTAAAATTATCTAGGAATACGTAAGGAATTAGTTAGGTAAATATTGTTATTAATTGTTGTAATTGTGATGTTCCCTGCCTGAAAAGTATGATTATTATTGTTTTTATCTGCCATGGGTAATGCCGTAATCTTCATGCCCACCAAAAGTGAGGGTTCCAAAACCGCCAACTGGGAACGACATCACGTTTAACGGTTCAATGTCTGTTAGGTTTAGTTACCAAAAATGGTCTCAAAATCGATAAAATGGGTTCAGTTGGTTGTGTTGGTTGTTTCGATTATGGGTTTTGGTTGATGATTCGAGTTATTGGGGTTAAATAGACAACTGGTCAGCATCTTGAACGGCAGCATGCAGGAAACAATAATAACCCTGAAATAACAAGTACATTACTTAGTTACGTACGATTAGTAGTTAATGAATATTAGACTATCTTCCAATAACAGTAAAATCGACGTTTATGCACAAGTTCTCTGTTGAGTATGGAAATCATAGTTTCGAATCAATTTATGCAGGAAATGGGTATTTCCTGCGGTTTAGGACCAGAAACTGTCCTAAACCAACCAAAATTACGTTCATAGTATTGATTCTGTGCAATAGCTAAACTATGAAGGTTGTCGTGATTCTGGACGCTGCAAAGGCAGAATGTACATTACAGAAATGCGTTTTAGTTACAATTTCCTGCATAATAGTGCAGGAAATTGCTCAAAATATTACATTCTGCACGCGTTATTCTTTAAAGTCGGAGATAACATAAAAGCCTTCAAAATTTCACACTAAAATTAGCAAGTTTTAAACGTTTCAACTAATTCAAGATGACAAGTTCATGCTCAAGATCTGAAAGCCAAAAGAGTGAATAATGGTTGCTGGGTTCGATTCCGCACCATAGCTGTGTAATTAATGGGTTTTAACCCATTTGATTCAGGTGCGGAGCTCGCGAAGATCTCGCCTGAAGAAGTCAGTCTGCCTCTGATCGATATTAGTGGTTAATCAGTTCGGATTCAGTTTGTTGAGATATTTTGGAGCCGGAAGAGCTCAGTCTATTCAGGACATTTGGGAATCAGCATACAGCTGTAGGTACTCTAGTTGATTTTGGAGTGTAACGGAACCTTTAAGGCAGAGGCGAGTCGCGCTACCATCGGGATCATTTGTGGTGTTTAAAACCAACTGTTAAAAGCTGTGAAAATTAGCTAGTGAGCCGAGCCGAACGTTCACTACGGATTCTTGAACTCTGTAACCTTGAACCTTGCTACTTTCTTTTGTGCCTTAATCGACGAAAAATGATGATGTCTGTTTTTGTTTACCTGATGGGGGTGGGTACCCCCATTGCTCTGCTTTAAAAGTCCAGTTACTTGCTGAACCTAAGAAGCTATTAGTGGAGAAGAAAATAACAGAAGTCCGATCTAAAATTAATTAGAACTTTAATTTTACTGTTTAACTTTTAAACGGCTATCTCCCGGTAACACCCCCAACACTCTCTGAACCTTGTAGTAGCTGATCCTCTTGAATTGGAGTTGATCTGCAGGAACCTCTCCGATAGCAATCTCTAAAGTGGGCTGTGGGAGTCCTAGCGACTACTTTGCAGCAACTGAGAGCTCACCCAAAGTCCGAGCCCACCCTCTATTGTATTATTATTATTAATTATTATTCTTATTACTATTGTTATCATTATTATCGTTATTAATATTGGTTTTGGTCCTTTGGTACTGTAAAGGACAGATAAAGAGAGTGCACTAGCATAACACGCACGTAAAGCATATAGGACACCAGTAGTTGAACTGAGTTAGGTCCTAGAGTTGAGTCATAGCAGAAGTAGAGATATAACAGTAACCTGAAGAAGAGTCTAGCCCTTTGCTGAACGTGTATAACCTAAATCATTCCAAATCCACCCTGTAGAGAGTCTGGCAACTCTGGTATATTGGCCGTTAGTAGTATTTGTCAATATACTTGTATTTGGTACCCCTGTTATTATTATTATACAGTGTATTAACTATTATTACAATCATTATTATATTGAGTACCCAGTTTGTTAGTAATTGTCAGAAACATATTAAACAGAGTGCAGTGTTTAAACAAGACTGCGAACCAGTGACCTACAGATCCGGGTGTGATCTTCCGAACAAACAGTAAGTTTTCTCAGATCTCATTAGAGATCTGACTAGAACCTCTCACAGAAGAGAAGAATTGAGTTTGTGCCTTTGATCTGCGTGTCAAGGCCCTCTATTTGATTTCGGCAGTGAACAAATAGAGCGAGAATCGACCCCTCTCGCCATTCTCTGTTGATTGCCCACTAAACGAACTCACAGTAGTACCCCTACCAGGTTAGCTGTAGAGATCCCCGATTCTGGAAAACCACCTTTCGGGAATCTGGTACATAAGTTTGTCCACTTAGGCAAACGTGCTAACCTTCCGTGTAAGTGAGCTACCAACCTAAACGACCCCACTTCTTAAATCCAGTCAAATTGGTCACACTTTCTGTTTCAACCCGACTCAGTTCATTACATATTGGATATTTGTGCATTTTTGAGCATTTTAAAAAATAAGGTGCGTTTTGGAAAAAATGTTTTTATTGCAAAACATTTTGGAAAAATGTTGCATTTTAAAAAATTTTTCTGAACAAATTCTTGTCGTTTTAACAGATTAACAAACGGCAGTGAGAGAGCTACCACTGTACGCGTCGAACCGTTGTAAAGGAAAAATGTGATGAAATACTTTAAGAGAAATTGGCTTAATCCAGTCGTTTATTTCTGACAATGAAGGGACATATATAAGTATATAAATACAACCCAAAGCAAAAATATTTCAATAATTAATTAGTGGCTTTGTAGACAAGAAAGAATAGAACAAAGTAAGGTCTTTGCGATGATCGAAAAATTGTAAAAAGATGCGGGGGTCTGGGGGCGGCAGCCCCCACCTAAAAGCTAGAGCTTTTTTAAAATTTGAAGCACTTTCGAAGTTTTTTAGGACACTTTGTGGTTAGCGGAAGTATAATTTGGCTGTGCATTTAAGCGTACATTATTAAATTCAAGTGTGCAGCCTGGAAAAAAATGTGCATGTGCACAATAAAATGCACAAGAGACAGACCTTGCTACAAGTAAACAATTATTATTAAGGTTTCAAAGTTGGTTACTCCAAAAAGGAATCATCAGCTCAAAATTAATTGCATATCTTACCAACATGCAAAAAAAGTTAAAACTCTTACTTGTTAAAAAATAATGCTGCATAATAGGTTTCGAAAAAGTTTCAAAAGACTTACATTCAAAAGCTAGAAAAATTTTCAGAATTTCCAGACTAAAGTGTTATTTAAAAGCTAGAGAAATTTGAAAATTGGCAGGCGAAAACTTAATTTATGGATACATTTTTCAAATCAGCTGAGACAAATTACACTGGAACCGGTCCGGTTCCAAATGCTACCGGTTCCGGTTCCGGTCCCGGTTCTAAAAATCCTTCCGGTTCCGGTTCCGGTTCCGGTTCTACCGGTTCCAGTGGAACCGTTCCGAGCACTAGCACAGACGTGTGCGTATTTTGTTTGGGTCTTAGTTTAGGCAGAACGGTGTGCTATCGCCGGCCAAAATGGATATTAAGGGAACTTAGCCAGTACAACCGTTGCTTTGCCTTTTCGTAGTTGGCATTGCACAATAAATGAGGATCCTTGCTGCTGCTGCTGTTGTTGTTGTTGTTGAGGTCAACGGAAGCATCGAGAACCGCTCAGAGCAGAGTTGGTCGCGGGCCGCGGGTACCCGCGGGTACCCACGGGACGGGGCGGGTATCACCAAATTTCAATACCCGCACTACCAGCGCGGGTATCTGCGCGGGCCTAACCTAAAAATTTTAACTATTTTTGTCTAAAACTAAGTGAAATTTACTAGTTAAACAGAACATACTGCATTTGTATTTTAACCTCTGATTTAGTTTTGAAAGTCTTATGAACTGTAATAGTGCGTCTGTGCTGCTTTGCTTAAAAGAACGGGCCAGTCATCTCGGCTTCGGGCTTCGGGACGACTCATATACATATTCAGCGATTTCAAACCCGATAAATCTTAAATGTTATATACATATTCCCCTGTATTCACCTGTCCCCGCGGATGCGGGGTGCCCTTGCCATAGTGACTTTGCTTCGCCAGAGGTCTCGATCTTCCGCGTGGGTCAGCATTTCGGGCAAAGGATTTGCTTTCCACCGTTTCCAGGAAACTTCCCTGAAGGCTGGCTCCATTTCCTTAACAACAATGCGTGCCCACGTATCGAATGCTCTTCCTCTGGGACGCTTCCAGTTCCGTGGTACGGAAGATAATAGGGCCGTTCTCGCAAGCCGAGTCGGCGCCATTCGCAGCACGTGCCCTAGCCAATGTAACCGCCTTCCTTTTATTCTCTCCACAACATCCTCAGTGCGACGGCAGGTTAGATGGATGGTCGATGTCCGGATGCGATTCCGCTTACTGATGCCCATCAGACGGTGCAAACACATGTTCTCAAATGTCTTTAAGGCCGCAGCATCATCGTGTCTTGTGATCCAAGCTTCACATCCGTAAAGTAAGGTAGGCATAACAGCTGCATCAAAGACAGCTATTTTAGTCTCCAAACTAACGGAGGGCTTTGCCCAAAGACATTTGTTGAACGACGCAAAGGAACGAGAGGCCTTCGAAATTCTGCTCTGAATCTCTGAACCTATGTCACCGGAAGCAGTCACAATAGATCCGAGATAAGAGAATTCGTTGACCACTTCTAAGACCGAACCGTAAAGAGCTATGGCAGGCGGATCTAGACAACACCAAGACATCGCCTTCGTCTTCGTAGTGTTGATAACTAGGCCAACTTTAACAGCAGCTGAAGCAATCCGCGAAATGATATCCTGCATTTGCTCAGCAGACTCTGCGAACACGACGATGTCGTCGGCGTAATCTAGGTCCGTAACTTGAAAGTGTTCGCCAGATTCTACTCCGTCAGTAGGTAATAGCGCCAATGACATGACCCAGTCTACGACATAATTAAATAAGGATGGTGACAACACAGAGGCTTGACGCACTCCGGTTTTGAGGTTAAAGGGGTCTGATAACTGATTGTTAGCTCGTACCCTGCACTTTGTTTCAGAATAGAGCATTTCCATGAGCCTGACCAGCTTTGAAGGTACGCCTTCCGAGGACATAATGGAGAAAAGAGATGATCGGTCGATAGAGTCAAATGCAGCTTTGAAATCAATGAAGACAGCTACAGTCGGTTGTCGAAATTCGTGCCGTCGCTGCAGAATTTGTCTCAGTGTAAAGATCTGATCAACACAGCCCTGCCTGGACGGAAACCCACTTGGTTCTCCCTGGTTAGTTCATTGGATTTCCTCCGAAATCGATTGAGCACGACAGCTTCAAACAGCTTGAGGGCAATACAAAGTAGAGATATGCCCCAATAGTTGGCGCAGTAACTGCGATCTCCTTTCTTATGGATCGGAGCAACAACAGCTGTTCTCCAACACTCCGGTATGGCTTCATAGTGCCAAATTAAAGTGAAAAGTTCCAGCAGGTTATCGATCATAGCATCCCCTCCTGCTAGAAACGCTTCTGGTGGAATTCCGTCTATTCCTGCTGCCTTGTTGTGCTTTTATATATATATATATATATATATATATATATATATATATAAACTTAAATTATATACGTACTATAAGATTTTCGGTTTTCTTATCCAACACAGTTCCTGAGTCTGCAAGGTTTAGAGACGTTTCGTTTGCTTTATAAACCTAGTTTACCAACCAAATTTAGTTGAATCTAGTTGAATGAGTTTTCGCGAATATCTATTTAGTTTTTAATATTAATCTGTTCCCGGATTGTAGATAGAAATATTCTTGTTTATGATTAAAAATAGGCCACTACGAACTAAAGCTAATGCCCTAAAGCACAGGAACAGCGACAAAGTAACCAGGAACGGGAACATGTACAGGAACAAAACAGTGGTCTGCTTTTTGGAAGCCTAATTTTAGGAATAGGAGCAAAAACCGGTTCTAACAAGAACAGAAATCGAGACCTATGTTTACGAACCAGATCCAGAAGGTTATCCATTTTCAGGAGCAGGACCCAAAACAGCGGTTTGTTTGCAGCAACCGCAATTCCAGATTAATTTCAGTAACAGGAACGGGAGTCTTATTTCAAACAGCGGTCTATTTTAAACCCATAATTTCCAATGTATAGAAATCTTATTTGTTAAGCTAAATCCGCATATTAAGAAAAGTAATAGTGACATTACAAGGTAATATCAAAGCAGTTCATGTGGAGATCTTGTGGCCCTCTTATGATCTTTTTAATTTCATGTTTCGGTTCCTGAAGTTTATCCGACTTCGTTCCTGCTCTTGTTCCTGAAATCATATTCCTTCCGTTCCTATTCCTATTTCTGTTGCTGTTCCAAGTTTTAGATGCCACCTTAAAATATCAAACTTTTTGGAAAGTCATTAAGAAGGATGCTTTTTGTTTTTCGTTCATTTCTTTTAATTTTTAAAACATCTGATGCACTATTTGTTTGCAAAACATTTTTACGATTGTTTCAGAGTATATTTCGCACTAAGAAAGTTAACGATAAAATAGAAAAACCTAATAAAATCAAAATTCCCGTTTTAATTTAGTTTTCCACATGAGAGGGGCGAAAAATTTTGCGGGTATCTTGCGGGTATCACTTGCGTGCGGGCCGCGGGCTGCGGGGAGGGGTGGGGCGGGTACCCTTGTGCGGGCCGCGGGCCGGGGCAGGTAGCAAAAATCCGGCCCGCGACCAACTCTGGCTCATAGAGTGGCCCGCGTCAATTTCAACACACCCACTGGGTTATCGCAAAGAATTGAGAGTGAGAGGGCACATGTTCTCAGCCAAGAACTTAAATCGGGCTGCTGCTGTTGTTGTTGAAGCCGTTGTGCCATAGGGAAGGTTGGTTTCGCACGATCTATGAAAATTATTTCAGTTCCATGGGGTAGTTTTATCGGTTTTCAAAAGTATCTCGTAAGATCTTTCATACTTTGGACATAACAAAGTATTAGAGCTCGGAATCATAACCCAAGCTGTTTCCATTTCGGTGAAACAAATCCAGAATCCTGATATCGTCTTACGGGGGCTTTAGCGCAGGCTTGCTTTGTAGGCGTTTAATAAGCTCTGACGATGGCTCTTTATTTTCTGCTACTTGAGGAAGGATAAATGTTGATGAAAGTTAAAGCTTTGGATCACAGACCGCTTCAATTGGTGAAAAACCATGTATATTACTTCCGACCGATTACCCAACAAAACGAGCGGTAGTGATAATGAATCTTTGCCAGTGCGGAAACAACGTTATCCTATTTTTAATCGTCCTGTGAACTCTTCCTGTAGCTCAATCGAAAGCTGGATGTTAACTAGTTAACTAATTCCCAGATTTACATTAATATTATTAATCTCATGACAATTACTAACTGGCGGGTTGAGATAATAAGCCACCTAGATATGACGTACGACTTCTTTCCAGTTAGCCAGTTTAAGACAGAGGTCCTAACCAAAATGTAAATTTACTAAAACAACACCACGTAATCTAAATCAACTTTATTCTGAGGATAATCACAGACTAACTGAACAAGACTGACGATCAATATATTGCACAAACAATTAATGTAGGACGTTTAAACATAGCGTGAATTAATTAATTAGTTAACGCGTTTTTAATGCAAAAGGAACTGGGATGAACTCCTTTGTAGTCTTCGATTTATTACTTGCTACTGGGCGAAGCTGTCTGGCTCAAGTTGCTGTTTTTGAATCCTTGAGACATAAGCACGGACACCAGCCAAGCTAAGTAATTGCGCAAACTATATTGCTAAATATTACTTGCTACTGGGCGAAGCTGTCTGGCTCAAGTTGCTGTTTTTGAATCCTTGAGACATAAGCACGGACACCAGCCAAGCTAAGTAATTGAGCAAACTATATTGCTAAAATGTAAGTTCAAGATTATAGTGTCAACGGATTCAGTTTCATAATAGCCTATTATGTTTTCTTTCATAGTTCATGTTCTCTGTCCTGGTAGGATTCGGAGACACTGTCATGGGTAAGCAAGTTGCAGCTGCGGGAGGGACTCCAGGAGAATCCGCATTAATGTGAGTGTACCCTTTGACGTTATTGTCAGTAACGTTACTGCATGGGAGAAACTTGTCAAAGTCGTGGTGTGGCACCACTGTGGTGTGCAGGAACCGCTGGCTAATTGTTCGGAGCGTGGATCGCGGACCAACGACACGGGCTGAGTAAGTATCGAGCCACGGTGGTACCTCTAGTAGGTACAAGGGCATTTGGAACCGTTTGCTATGAATGGTTAGGGTCTGCTCATATCGGTTACGTAGATCACCGTTCACTGGATTCTGTGATGTAGTCCACTCCCAACAAGAGAAGTATAAAGTCATACGAGTTGGGATCGGGCAGTCGCTGCAGAGGTTCCAGAACGGAATGTTGGATCTTAGGTTCAAGCTCCAGTCGAGGAATTCTAATAACTGTAATGGCGGTATTTAGGGTACGAAACAGGCTACAGAGGGCGGACTCGAACAGAATCAGAAAACGGTCACTAAGATGGCGCTGCCATGGTAAAGCCGAGATGTAATTGCTTTCGCTCGGCAGTCTATATATACTGGTGATCGTAGAAATGGCTTGCATTGGCCTGTTCCCGGAGGCAGAGCTCGTCACCGGGAAGTACTTCTAGCTCAGGGTCACGGCGGCTGAAATAGCATGTGCGCTTTCATCCTCACCCACGCTGCTTGGCTTTTCCTGGTATCGACCAATACCAAGCAAGCTGAAATACAGTACCGACCAAACAGGAATCTGTTGTAGGAATCCGGAAGCTTCACGTCCACGTGAACTATGTGATTCAAAGGGATGCTCTTTTGGACCAAGTCCACTCGGACGGTTTCTAGCTCTGCTCGAGCCAAAGATCTCATTTGAGGGTCCGGTGTCCTCCACCCTAATATATTCGGGACTGCATGGGATTGGTTACCATTTGAAGTTCCCCGTTGACATGACCGACTGTGTTGATTCCACGGAGGCTTCACCCGAACTGTTAATCTGGTATTCGTTAATTTGATGAGATCTAGGTGTCTCATCGTCTGCTAGCACGCAAATCGGAGCAACATGAGACTCGTGGCGTCGTCTGCATTGTGGTCAAATTGATAATCTACGGTGCCGCCTAAGGACAAGTCTGCCGGGCTCAACCCCTCTCTGGATGGAACATCACGGCTGACTTCGTTGCTTCAAACGGTTGGCTGGTTGGGTTAACGGTAAGTGGCTGCATCTACTCGAGCTCCTTGTTTTCTTTTAAACCAGGTAGGTTCAACTTCACTCTCGTTCTCAGTACCAGCCAGAGTTGTATTCGTTTCCGAATGTAACTGGTCAGTTGGCTCAGTGCTGAATCCGTATCCAGCCTCTTTTCAGATTTTCATAAGAGGGACAATATCCGAATCCGTAAAATATACATGGTACACGGGAGTGTCCAACGACCGGTACGCAGATGATCGAACGAAGATTTTGTGGTACATCAAGGCGGTAGGTATGTCGCTTAAGTCGTCTAATCAAAATCAAATAGTTTCGTTTTATGTTCGTTTCGATCCGTTCCTCTCTCCAATTTTCATTCATTAGAGATAGGCTTGTTCTTCTTCTGTTTTTGAATGAAGCGTAGTACCTTCAATCAAGCGTAGTACCTGAACATAGACAATTAGTTGCTTTCATTGCAAAAAGTTACAACAGTAATAGATTCAAGTACATGAAATGATGAGTACGCTAGAATGTAGAAAGCTGAACGTTGTATTTTACGTCGAAATTATAAGAAGACACTATATATGTTATGCCGAATATTCATAATTGCCTATTGTATATAATAGGCAACAAATTGCCGATTATATATAATAGGCAAGGCGTTTTGCCGATTATTCATAATAGGCAATCTTACTTGCCTATTCCATATAATAGGCAGAAATCTTGCCGATTTTATATAATAGGCAACGACGTCTTGCCGAATATTCAATTACATTAAATTTAAATTAAATTTCGAATTTACATTAAATTTTCCAGTGCATATTTTAATTTGATGCACAAGCTATGAAACTATCCGTAAGTAAGAGCAACTGTTAATACGTTTTTAAGAGTGCTGACAAAAGAGCGGAATATAAAATCAAAGTACGTATTAATAAAATGCATTAAAGATGGATTAAGGACTTAGTTTGGCTAGTACCCATATGCATAAAGAAAAAGAAAAAAGCTAGCAGAAATCAAATTTGCATAAATTGGTTTTTCAAATTTAAGTCAAGTTTAATTTCAAAACTAAGTCCTTAATTGGCCATTAGTTGAGCTCACCTAGTTGGACGATCACAGAAGGGCATGAAGAACTATAGTATGACCCTAAACTAGACAGACGAATTTTGTTTTTGGATTGTTCTCAGAAATTAAAAACTTATGTTAAACATTAAAATTAAGTTTTAAAATTTTGAGAAATTTTAGAATCAAATATTTTTGTTACTTTTAAAAGTGTCAAGCTGTTTGCTCTGCCTGTGTTTTTGAAACAACTAAACACAAACTTAAAAATAAAACTATAAATTGGACGTGTGATATAATTTAGTATATTTTTAAAATACTCAACCTAACAATGATGACACCGTAATGATAACGTAATAACTACATTAACTTGCTTTGTTTGGAAAATATTTAGACGTTTTGTCGTTGACGTTTCGTCGGTAGACGTTATGAACGTTAGACGTTTTGAATTTAGTCGTTTTAAACGGACACCATTCAAAGACAAACGGCACTTACAAATCTTAGATCCAGGAGTTGACAGAGAGCAAAGGCATAAATGGCAGAATGGAAATCCAAAAATAAATAATTACAGATAAGCCCCGATCTGCTGGGTTATCCGGGGTCCCCTCAACCTATCACCACATTGAGTTTCAATAGCTAGGGATCCCGCCGATGCGGGATCCCGATGAAATGTCGAAAGGAAACGTTTTTAAGCCCGACCGGCCAGCGTGAAAGAAAGAAGTAAGACTGACTGAAAGAACACTGGAGGCCGCCATAGTGATTACTAAATCATGTGACAGGCCTCCAGCCAACCAAATTTAAGGAGACTTTGGATAGAGAATTTCGAAACCAAACTAGATAAAATGAAACTCTATCTATCTTCGTGCAAGTATAACAAACATTGAGTGTTACGTAAAATTGATATTTTCAATATGAACTATGTGGGATTTTTAGCAAAAACGAGACACCTAAACTAGGGCTAATTTTTGATGGAGAATCTTTTTAAATAATACAATAAATATGACAGTAGGACATCTCTGCCCCACTGTACAGTTGTCATTTAAATAAAAAATGGAAATAATAGTTGTATTTGGTAGTGAGTGCTGATGAACTTGATAAGCAATTTATCAAAATTGGAGAATTAACACCACAGTTCGAGGAAAAACCCCCATTTACAATATACAACAATTATCTCGTTGCGGACGGATTACACGGATTGTTACTACAAACACTCAGGAGACTCTGTTAATTTGGCTACGCAAACAGTAATGTGATAGTAATATGTTTACATTTTAGACGTGAATTTGTCAAGTACTAATTTATCTCACCATAAGATTGTTTCTGAATCTCTAGAAGAATAAAGTCTGCAATACTCAAACAATTATCTGCTGAGTGAACCATTAGGTGGCTACATTGTTACTACAAGATGCATGAACTTCTTGAATTTGACAATATTAACCTGTTTTCCAATGCACTGGGTATATTGCAAACACGTGTGTACCAGTCCAGCTACGTTTGTTTCGCTAGTAAATTTATTCTTTAGCTACATGGATTTCTGAATGAATGAACGGGTACCCGAATGAACTTTCTCTGCTATATCAACCCTTCAAAATTTAAGCCAAGCTTCTACCAAACCTGCAATTCTATGTTCCGGAACTCTATTAACGATACAAAAAACTACATTGCTGATTCTTTGGCATTATTCGAATTGTCACAAAAATTTCGTTTCATGATAAAACGAGCTTTTTATTATTTTCACTTTTTACAAAATAAATTTACTTTTTAGAATTTAAAAATTTATCTTGTAGCTTTGGAAGTGTCATAAAAATTTATAATTGGAACACTATATAATAGGCCAGTGGCTTATGGCGGTTGCACTTAACTTTAACTAGAAATTGGGAAATTTCACTATTTTGGACTATATTGTTAAAGTTGTCCATTTCACTGAAGTGAAAACACTGTTTCACTTCACTAAGCTATAAAACTGCTGTCATAACTTTAGGAGGGGCAATCTTTCCTTGTATATACTTATTTCCACTATATACCTACTTCCATATACTATTTCCAGATATTATTATACCACAGGTCATTCATTAGGCTATAACGGATTGAATGTTAAGGATTCATATAGCTATTACACATTCTTGCGGGTATATCCACCAGATAGAAGCTTTCCGATCTCCACAAGAGGATGGATCGTCATTTTGAAACAGTTTGTAGTAATAGCCAATAATTTACCACTACACCAGTCAATGCCTTTCGAGTTTGATTTAATTAAGTGCCTTGTGCCAGCTCGCAAATGATTCCGGGATTTAGAATGCTAAACGTATTTCGTGTAAACGCAGCATGCTTCTTGAATTGTACGGCATAACACTAGAAACTTGAGTCCTCAATCTACTTTTCCAAAACGATCAGAAGCAACTGAAATAGATGTACAGCTTCAAACTGATATATAGCCCATTCATATCACTCAGTATTAAGTAAATTGTAGCTTTCCAAATTAGGCTGATTGCAAGGTAAGTGCGTTTTGGTGTAGTCCTTACTCCTTGGCAAGTAGTTGGCTTAGATTTAGCTATAGCATTGCTTACTTTTATCTTGTAGCTTTGGAAGCCCTCGTTGAAGCGACTGAAACAAGCAAGTGCGCTTCTTTTTGCATATGTGATTCGGAGGTGAACAAATTTTAGCTTTAGTCTTCTTTGTCGTACTCTTCTGACTGGCATCGTTCAAAATCAGAACGACTGTTCAAAACATTGCTGATTAATGGTAATTGTGGTGTTATCTTCTGCTTGAACGCACATGAAAATTAGAGTGATTTCCCAAAGAACTACATGCCGCTGTCAAAATATTGAGTTATATATAAAATTTGTTGTTCACTTAAGATTAAAGATGAGAGAGAACAAAAGGGGTCTTTATGAATGGACAAATTAGGAACAAAGGGAAAGAAAACTGAGAGGTCCCTATGAACAACATACAAAGAAAGACTTAATGGACTTAACTGTACTTTTGTTTTAATTTATTTAAAGGCGTTTTAGTCTTCATTGCTGAGGGCCCAGCTCATACATGTGCTTGGGGGGTTTTACACCCCCCAGACCTGGACCTCACCCCCAAGAAGGGTCCCTCACCCCCCCCCCCGAGGGGTCCCTCACCCCCCCAGAAACAGAATTTTTCTGGTTTTTACGGCTCGCCGCCGGCTTACCCCCCCCCACCAGAACTTCCCCTCCTGCACATGTCTGGTCCAGCTGCGTCAGATGTTTAACAATTATTGCAAAATAATAAGTTCGGTACATGATTGAAATTTACTGATATTTTGGTACCCCACTGATTTGTCATGCATCCTTTCAATTTATGCATAAGGCAAATAATAAATTATTAAAATTCTAAACTTGCACGTGCTAATTTTTGTCTGAAAACTTTTGGAAATAAAATATTCCCCTGTCTGAACTTATGCCATAAATAATGCATGGACCTTTTCCACAATATCCCCCACAGCCCAAATAACGTTAACGAATCAGCCAATAGTTATTATACTTTGAAGGTAGCTTAGTGGATGTCTCCTGACTACGAAAATGTAAAAAAATTAAAAAATTTAAAATTTTAAAAAATTTGAAATTTTAAAAAATTTATAATTTTTAATTTTTAAAATTTACGTTTATCAGCTAGAATCGAACACGCTGATCATTTTTTCGTTGTAGTAACTTCTGAAAATGCACCCTTCGTTCGCTACAGCTGTTTAAACTTTGAAGATCAAAGGAAAATGCAGCCTTTTGAATTACATTGCAGTTAGGTTAGGTTAGTTACATTGCCTTTGATTTCCAAAATTTAAACAGCTGCAGCGAACTTAGAATGCATTTTCAGAAGTTACTGCAATGATGTAATATGATCGGATTGTTCGATTCTACCTGTTGAACGTAAAAAATTTTCAAACATTCAAAATTTTAAGTTTTTGAAATTGTTTCACATTTTTGTAATCTGGAGACACCCAGTAACTTACCTTCAAAGTACTAGTAAAATTGGCTGAGTCGTGAACTGTATTTTGGCTGGGGGATATTGTGGAAAAGATCCTTATGCTTAACTTATCGTCCGTCCTTCAAAATATCAATTGCAACAATTTGCAGCTTTTACATATTCAAAACTGATTTTAACGTTTGGGATTTTGTTTAAAATGCACACAAGGGAGCTATAGACAGGCTTAATCACTGTACTGCAACGTAGTTTAATAGATTTCTACGATAAGACGAGGCATCCTGCTGAATTAAGTGACAGGTGACATATGACCTTTCCATTCGACCTTATTAGATTAGGGGGAATGGTGCTCAGCTTATCTCTTCTCAAAATTGACACATTTTTCTGGGCCCTGCTGGGCCCTTGAACACACAAACAATCTGCTATCTTTCGCTATATGTGAATTGAAGGTAACCGGCCTGCATTTGAATTGGACTCGGCACTGGGTGAATGACAGCTACAGAGTAGACCACGCGACACACTGAAGTAGCACATATATCGCTTATAATCAATGAGTTGCGTATTGACAATCCAGAAGCAGTTTGATTTTTATGACGTTTATTTTTAGCAGGCAAATTTTATGAACTGAACTATATTTTTGAAATAAGATGAGTAAGCTCAAAGCTTACTGCTTTCACCCGACTGGAACAAATGTGGAAGCCGCTTGTGAGAAGCCTGATGACAATACAAGATGGGCAAGATGCAGCTTACCGAGCTGAGGGATACATTCAGCGTATGAACAAACAATGATTCCTTCAGTGCTAGCATTTGTAAGCGTTATCCTAGATGCTGTCGCAGTTCTCGAGAGATCTACAGCCCTCATCTGGCCTTTTGATAGATAAGCTGGATTTGAAAAAACAAATATTGCGAAGCTCAGGCTGTTGACTTCATCCAATACGGAAGGAGGACCTCGTATTGAAGCTAAATGTTCGTCAGGCGACGAATATCATCCGTGCTGCACTCTGGAAAACTTTGAAAACGCTGAACACGTCAAATACTGAAATGAGCAGTTGGAACAATTTGCCGACAGGCATGTTAACCGTCATCCACAACTGTCCACAATTAAGAATGCTAGAGTAGAAAGTATCATTGAAGAAATTAATAGTTATTAGTTCGTTCAGCTCGTTTAAAATTTTTAACCCAGCTGAAATGCCAACTGAAGAAGCCAACATTTGGCAACATTGACATTTAATTGATTGAGGCTTTAATACTAAATATGGCAACCCTGGAGAAGTTACAACACAGTGGACAAACTTGCTGCGTTATTTAGTTATTTTAGAGATTATTTTAACTTGCATTGTGAAGATCCTATCAACTTTGGTCATACAATTTACGACAAGAACTTTTAGACTTGGGCCCTCAAATTCGTCAGTTGTTGCGATCGGTGCTAGTATTACCAGCTAGTTCTGCTGATGCAGAGCGTGGATTCAGCATTCGCAAGCATATATGATTATTGCAGCTCATTTTTACCCGAGCACTTAGACGAAACCTACGCATTCGGGTGAACGTACGTACGTTCATCATGGACGTACGTAAGTTCACCGTTCTCATTTAGGTGGATGGACCCACTAAGATGGAAAAATTGCTGTGAAATACGCCAAAAAATGGATAAAAGCTGGGCACATCGCGACAAATGATCCAAGAGAGCAACGAACAGCTGGAAAAAATCGGTTCTTACAGCATTAATAGAAATGAACGATGAAACTGACGATACAGTGTTTGACGATTTTGTAACATCAAAGTATCAATTTACATAAATGGATATCCTGAAAGCTGTTTTGACCCTAACTATTGTTACCACATACGTCATACCCAATAAAATATGTCTTGACACATTGTGGGCATGCGTTTGTTTAATGTAAGATTTTATTATATTTCTAGAAATCGATGCTTTATATTTTTTGCTTTTACTGATTAATTCAACGCCATGGCCACCGCCCATCAGACCGCATAATAATGCCAATCTAAATGACGATTATGATAATGGCTATTTCTCATTACAGTTACACATTACAATTACGGAAAATTAATTTAATTGTGTTAACAATTATGTGGATTCAAACAGATAGGTTTGTATCAATCAAAGGTGTAATGATTTGGCAAAGGAGACTAATTACATTGATACGATCAGTGGAAATGTAACCAATCAGCAGGAAAGTGAGTATGAGGATGGAATTGATTATTACTGGGGTGGCGCTGATCGTGACTATTTTGGCACATACGGCGAGAATGCGATAAATCAACGAGAAGTTAGGTATTGCGATAATACTAATACTAATCGTCAGAGAGGCACATACGGCTTGGAAATTGGGAGTCGTTGGAAAGGGACAGAACAAGGTCTAGCGGAAATGTCGACAATTCTCATGAGGATGCCTACGCCTGGGAAAATGTGTATGGTTGAAGACGGGCAGGTCATGATCTGTACGGTGCGACTGGTGGAAGTACTAGTGAATCTTAGGGGGACGTATATGGTTGGGAAGATACTTTTCGCTGGCGGGGTACAGGTCAAAACCTTTGCGACACATCTGATAGGAATATAATAAATCAGCTACGGACTGAGTACACAAACAGAATTTGAACTAAAGTTGAATAGCAAAGGCTACCTCGAGATGATCTATGTATACCTCAAAACAATGTAAAACCATTTCAAAATTCAGGAAATACTATTTTGATTTTGGAGTCAATTTTAGTGGTTATCTCTTATGAGTCGTATATCTTGGGACATTGTGGGGAATATGTCATATGTCCATGGTATAGATGGTCTTCTCGCTCACATCTGCAGAATGCTATTGGCTTCAGAGCAACTCGGAGGTGGGTACTTCCGCAATGTCAGGGAGCAGTCTACCAACGCCATGGGTTATATGCCACCATCTACAGAAAGGGAAATATATTCAATGTCAAAATCTTTCTGATTTCATACGTCTCGAGTGTGGACACCCTTATCAGATAACATGCATTGATTCATGGTTATCACTAAGTGACACTGCCCAACCTTAAAGCAGAAATTGTTCAGGTCGACAACCGTTTGGGGCGGCGTGAGTTGAATAACAACTTGGAAAATTATGAGAATGATGCATTGTTTTGGATGATTTTAACGATAGTAACGACTTACTGATTTTCGGAAACTAATATATACATGCTGCAATGCATGACATTTATTTATTCTGTATAATTTATTCTATCATACAGTAAAGAGTTTTACAAAATAATTTGTACTTCTAAGAGTCATGGTATGCTTACGTTAGTTTTATTGGAAATGTGATTGAAATACGAACATCACATAACGTATGCCGAAAATTTAAAATCGGTATTACCTTAAAATCAATTTGAGTGAACCTTTAGGGCATAAAACCTTGCTGGTGCTGAAGCGCCACTTTTTAACTACTTCAGATGCAATTAGACATCAGAGGAGGTGTACATGAGGTGATAGTACTTGGTGACAGTGTTGACATCTGGAATGGGACCCCATGGGATGGGACGAAATGGGATTCGAAATTCAGCCAACGATGGGATTATGTGGGACCATCTTGCCCTCACTGCCCTAAACAGAATTTCCAAAATTTCAAAATGTGCAATACTTTGGTAAGTTTTGACATGAAAATATTTTCACGATGATGTTCACACGATGGTTAATTAGAAGTATTTTGCTTCTAATAGGAGCGATTATTGTCAACAGTTTCTTAAAGTAAATACAACACATGGATCCGAGGATAAATCCGAAAAACGTCGAAAAAATGACGAAAAACGCCGTAGCCACAGCTACAGTTACACCCGGCTTTCGTGAATTCTGCGAATTTGGTACGTTTTCAGATATATCTAAATAATATATACATTATTATTATTATTTATTTAGCTTATCTTTATTGCTCCCTTGTGCAGTGGCTAAAAGCTCCATGTTATATTCACCGCATTCAAAGTCCCACCGAAAAGTAATAAATCAATCACGCATTGCACAGCGATATTAAGAAGTAGATACAAAACAGGGGCCCGAGGACAAATCCGGTACTTCTCCCAGTTCAGATCCTAAGGCAACCGGAACCTTTCCAGTTCAAACATGGATCCGGTACATCCAAACACTGGTCACTTTGGAGCCGGACAGTTTGATGCCGGCGGAATAGTAAAAGTAACCGTTTCGACCCGTGCCAAAAGGGTCGCATAAAGAGAAAGAGAATTAGAACAGACTAGAATAAAACAATGGTATACAAGTCTAATCGAAAAGGAAAAAGTACCTGTGCAATGTATAAAACTTATATTTTAGAGAATAAAGGTAACCGAAAGGAACATCAAGTTGAATGGAAGGGATTTGACCGAAAACATAATTCCTGGTTGCCACTAGAAGACCTGATTAATGTTTCAGAAGCGGTTAAAAAATTCGTTGAGCGACTAAGCAAAGAACTATGAAAATTCGAAATTTCGAAATTGAAAAAAGAACGTTAAGCATACATGTGCTAACTAGTCCAAAGTTTCAGAATATCAATATCAATGCAGCAGAATCCTAGTTTGTGATAGAATTCCACAAAATGTCGCCTCATGTTCATTCTGACTAAATTAGTAAAGGCAAGAGTACATAATAATAAGAGTATGACAAGCGTCACACTCTATGCAGTGAAGGGCAAAACTATGCTATGCGCGCTATCGGCTGAACCCCCCACGAATTGACCCCCTCTCACACCGCCCCTCTATGGGTACGTGGTCCAAACGGGGGTCGCTCACTGCTTTGAATAATTACACGCTGAAATTAACAGGGGCCCAATTTGGGGAGCGGGTTTAAGCGTGTATGTTTAACACTTGTATGTATAAAACATGCTAAGTGAGTGAGCGACCCCCGTTTGGGACTATGTATCCATAGAGGGACGGTGTGAGAGGAGGTCAATTCGTGGGGGGGGGGTCAGCCGATAGCGCGCATAGCATAATTTTGCCCTTCACTGCATAGAGTGTTACGCTTGTCATCATTATGTACTCTTGGTAAAGGTACATAAGAGTCTGTTAATGATATATAGCAGAAAGAAAGAGTTAGTATGAGCCATAAATAAAAAACAGCTCAATCGTTCTCTTTTTGAGAAAAGTGAATGGCTGCATACAGTTTCAGGTGAAGTATCAAAATGCTCTAAATAGTGCCTGGTTACTATTTTCGGACATGATAAAGGACCTATAATAAATCATTAAGTACTTCAAGAAACGGTTCATCCAAGAAACAACTAGAAACAAATGATGTCATTAACATGGTGGCGAGTGGAAATGATGAGGTATGTGTAAACAATAACGCGCTTTAATGATCACGACAAAACAATGTTTTAATGTTTAAAACTTCTGAAAGTATTTAATTAATTATTTCTGAAGTGCTATTAAATACTTATTTGCATCATTCGTTTTTGTACGTATATGCTCAAATTTTCTTATATTTACAGATAAATATATGTACGAGTTTCGTTATGTATTAATCTGTTGCTACTAACACGTCTTCTGCCACATGGCCTGAGATAAAGATTGGCGTAGGTTATATCTAACATAGGAACGTGGGCACTATGGATACCATCACAACTTTGTTAGTGTTTTTGTGAGCCGGTTCATTTAAGTAATAAACGACTTGACTTGGCTTGACTTGATATTGACAGTAATTATATTTATAGGATCTAATCCAGAAGTGTCCAATTTGCTATTCACAAGACAACTTGGCAACAAGTGAAACATGCATGCACCACTGTTGTTTCAAATGCATGAAAAAACTATGGGAAGCTTACAAGGAACAGGAATGCTCCATGTAAAATACATTATGTATTTCGCGATGTCGTGTTCGAGGGCGATATGCCATGCACCCATGCCATTTCATACAAGAAAACATCAAAACGGAAGGGCCGACATTTTTGGTTGAATTTGTTCAACCTATTTGGAGAAAGAGTGTGATAGTTGTTATGAAATGACTACGAGCGAATTAAATAGGTTGAAGTAAATGCACACTAATATGATAAGGATACTTCCACCATCCATTTGAAACGGCTGCACCTTCATTTATCTATGCTCTCAACATGACTAATGCTTTGGGCACCTTCATTTATCTATGCTCTCAATATGACTAATGCTTTGGATTGAAGCTATAATTTTATCTGTCGTAGCATACTGGCCGAACAAGCCCAGCATCTATTTGACATAGCTGAACCTTCATTTATCAATACTCCCTCCATGACTAATGCTTCGAAGCGAAGCTATAATTTCATCTAACCCAACATACGGGCAGAGTAAGCATAAAACATTACTAAGGGAATGTTCTCAAGTGGTAAATAGTGAAATTAAGTAGTCAAAAGGCATGTATCCAAGTAGTAGTAAAAACACCAGCTTTCATCTCAGCCTAGGATATTATGTTTAAACTATTGTTAATTGTAAAGTCGTATACTCAAGACATTCAGCTTGAAAGAATAGCAGAGTCAGCCATAAGTACATATATCTACAGTAATAATAAAACATATGTTCTACTTCATCTTTGATGCTTTCATGCTTAAAAAACTCCCACAATAGCGTAGCTATGCGTACCGTTTGGGCCCCTGCCAAAGCGTCTCAGTGGACGACTCAGGGCTGCCGTTACGGTTTTTATATTTTATTTTTAATTTTTATTTTTTAAAACCATCACACAATGTGCATACATTACTAGCTAGATTACAATTCAATTCAATACATAGACCAATTACAAAAACTTTCCCATTATGAAAGAGTCTAATAGTTTCTCCATCTTATTTCCATAGGATATCGCTGTAGATTTCTAGTTCATAGCAGACATCATTCTTCGTCTTCAAATAGCTGTAGAGTGCTGATAGGTCTACCTCTTACCCAAGGTGATGGGATGCAACAACATTTCGGGTTGTTTGATGATTGGCAGCTAAACCAAATTTTCTTACCATTTCTTGTACTGCTTGGAGTACTCCATCTACTGTTTTTACGACCATGCACATAGAACGACCAGTCGAGAGAACCAGAAATGTACATGAGTTGATGGTAATTACGGCTCCGCTAACTCTCTTGGGATTATATACCACATCAGACAGCTGTCACAAGGAGGCTGGGATACGCGGTGGGATTTCAATGATTTCCCACCGCCACGCTAAAGCACATAATCCCATGGTTCCCAATTATGATCCTACCGCTACCAATAGCCGGATCATGTATTTAGACGCTAACAGTTTATATAGCTGGGCTATGTCACAATCCGTTCAAGTTAAGGACTTTGAATGGAAGGAGTCATTTGATGAGATAAACTGGCTAGAACAGGAAATGACTCAGGGAACAGGCTATGTGCTAGAGGTCGATCTGGACTATCCTCAGCAATTGCATGACTCTCACAATTCGCATCCCTTGGCCCCCTGAAAAATTGACTTACTGATAACATGCTTTCCCCGTATGCATCCGCAATACCTTACTCTTGGACTTCAGCTCACTAAAGTACATCGAGTCCTTAAATTTACCCAGAAATCATGGATGCAGTCCGATATCCTGTTCAACACGGAGAAGAGGAAACATGCTAAAAGCGACTTTGAGAAGGACATCTACAAATTACTCAACAATGCTGTCTTCGGGAAAACTATGGAAAACGGCCGCGCTTCCCCGAACATTAAACTAGTTACTGACTCTAAGACACGTGAAAAGCTTGTTTCTAATCCTAGATATAATAGATCTACTATATTTTTCAAGTGATTTTGTTGCAGTATCTACGAAACGTGTGACAGCAGAATTATGCAAACCCATATACGTGGGCTTTACTGTACTAGAATTATCTAAATATTTAATGTTTGATTTTCATTCTAACTTGTTGTACCAAAATATAATAGTATTGTAAAATTATTGTTTACTGATACAGATACTTATGTTACAGTATTACTACCAATGATGTATTTAAAAATATGCTAAAAGACATTGATCTATTTGATACAAGTGACTATCCAAAGGTGCATCCTTTACACTCAACACAAAACAAACTGGCGAAGTAGCGAGAATGGGTTGCCGCAGCATTTTCCGTTTATAATAGCGATACCTCCCGAAAGAAGCATTTAGATGATCCAAAGTGTAAGAATTTGTGGTCTCCATATCGAGAGCTTCCATTAGAATACCATATTGAACATATTTGTTAGAAGTTCAATTTTTGGTCGTTTTGCCCGATTTTGACCATTTCTGACCACTTTAAAGCTTCGTAACTCAATTTTCGTACATTTTTGCAGCTTAGCCCTATTGCAACTTTTAATCTACTCACCGAGAGCTTTCGAAGGAGCCCCATATAGGGCAGTTTCGGCTACATTCTTTTTTACCTTTTGCAGCATCACCGTATCGAGTACTTTCGCACACCGCAACGAGGGGTGCCCCCGCGCTTCAATCAACACATCACCACACCCCAAACCTTCACTGAAAATTTCAGCCCAATCGGTGAACCCTAGCAAAAGTTAGAGGGGACAGGGGGTGGTCACAAGAATTATAATAATAATGAAAACGGACATACCCGGATCAAACGAATAATAATAATAATAATAATAATAATAATAATAATAATAATAATAATAATAATAATAATAATAATAAACGGACATACCCAGACGAAAGGGTTGCCTTTTTGTGAAAAAGCGGCAACCCAAAAACTATTGGGTAAAATGAAGGATGACACTATGGGCAGTCCAATTGAAGCTTTTTGTGGTGTGGTTTTTGTGCTAAGGTTTATGCAATAGTTTGTGCAACGGTTTAACGGTATTAAAAAGTCTGGGGTGAAAAGGGGGTACACTTTAAAGACTATGTTTCAGACATAACTTGCATAGTATCATGTTAATAAGAAAGGGTTATTCTTTTCGATGATAAGAGATATTTATTAGATTATGGTGCTAGTAGTTATGCATATTGACATTATAAAATGGTAATGTAATTAATGAATAAAAAGAAAAACTGATATGGCATTCAATAGCCCGAAAAAAGAGGCATTTATCAAAAAATTTGAAATAGCACATTTAAGAAGAGACATCCCACAAAACACATAAAAATATTGAAAAACACTAAACTGCATAAAAAAGAGGCAAAAAACCGTAACGGTAGCCTTAAGCCGACTAATGAGGCCCTTTGGCAGGGTTCGAAACAGTTACTTTTACTATTCCGCCGGCATCAAACTGTCCGGCTCCAAAGTGATCAATGTTTGGATTTAGCGGATATTCCGGTATGATAACTAAAACGGATCCGGTAGCCCTAAGGATTTGAACTTCGAGAAGCACCAGATTTGTCCTCGGAACCCTGGTTTGTATCTACTTCTTAATATCGCTGTGCAATGCAATGAAATGCAATGGTTGTTTTATCACTTTTCGGAGGCACTTTGAATACGGTGAACATAACTTGAAGCTTTCGCAAGTGCACAACAAAAATAAGCTAAATAAATAAATAAATAAATAAATAAATAGAAGTATAATAAGAGCATATGTTAAAATTAAACTAAAGCATTCAAACATTGTCTGAGCACGCATTGTCTGAGAATCACACTTGAAGACACCCCAAATTTTTAGTTTCAGAAAAAAATTATATTAATTTCTTTAAAATTTTGGAAGAACAGAAGACCTTTTGGAAAACCTTTTTTGAACATTTATCGCAGCTTGTGTCTTGCTTGATTCTTTCAAAGCGTCGAAGTCTTTCCTTTCCTTAGTATTATCTATATATATCCTTGCTAATCTTGAAGAAAACCCTGGTTGGATCTCTTGCGATTGTTGTTGTTTCACTTCAAAGTACGTAAAGGTTCGTAGTGTTAGAAATAAGGAAACTAAAATAGTTTAACTTTTTGGCCTAGCAACAAAAAGGCTCGAAAACGGTCAAAGCTAACCAACATCGTCTGATGTACATATTTATTTAGATATATCTGAAAACGTACCAAGTTCGCAGAATTCACGAAAGCCAGGTGTAACTGTAGCTGTAGCTTTGGCGTTCTGGGAACTTCGGATTTCTGGGAACTGGGCACATTTCTGGGTTTTAGTTCTCTTACAAAATGCTGATCAGGGTGATAGAATGGTACCCACTTTACCAAATTGTTTAAAATCATGAAATATTATAAACTCGACATTCCGGAAACTGTGTAAATGTGAATTTGGTTGTATGTAAATATGTAAGAGCAAAAATATGCAGCTCGACCTGCACATAACCACAGTAGTAACTCTGGGCCATTTGAGAAATGCAGTAGAACTGTATTCCTCAAATGCCATACATTCGTCGAGGGTTTAAGCCATTTGGGAATGCAGTGCTACAACATTCCTATCATTCTTAGACTGAAATGCATTTTAGCTACATTCCTAACATGGGATAAACCTTCCCGATTCTTGAAATTTCTTTATGATAGCAAAGATAAATTCCTTGAAAATACAAAATTACTAAATTTATTAACAACAAAAGGAAGGTTGTTCAATCAGATTCCTAAACTTTAGGGCTTCCTAAGCCTAAGTACAAATGTTTTGCACAAACCATCCCAATCGTGCAATACATAAATTTACGTCTAAATTTTGACTATTTGGCTTAGTGTTAAATCCTAAAATCAGTGAAATCAATACACATCAGTTTATTAAAACTGGTGTTTAATAAAACGTTTTAACAAATAACAAAATTCCAGTTTAGACTTTCTTTTTAGTCTTTCAGCCGTCAAACAGCTTCACCAACTATTCCTGGAAGCGGAACCAGGGGGTACAGGATCTTGTTAACCATGATGAAATCAACTGAAATCAAATATGGCGCTTCATCACCGAAATAAGAAATGAAATAACATATAATATATATATATATATATATATATATATATATATATAACCTCCAACGTGATGAACTATTGAAGTTAACGGTTGTTAAAGCATTTAATGATCAAGCCTCAACTGTGGCTTTAAAGAAAGTAACAAGGTTATAAAATCAAGTTGAGTCCTGCCAAAGCCGACACAAAATTAATTGTTTAGATCAGTTTCAAATATTTACCCATTGCAGTTGCATAATCGAAGAACGTGTAAAATCAAGTTGAGTCCTGCCAAAACCGACTCAAAATTAATTCTTTAAATCAGTTTCAAATATTTACCCCATTGGATTTGCATAATCGAATACAGTGTAGGGTAAATTGCCTTACTCTGAAGCAGTACCTTCTTTTTCGTCCATTATTTAAATTACAAGCAGTTAATAGCTCATTACTCGTGGAGAGGTTGAGGAAACAACTCAGTATTTAAACATATGTGGCTACCTTAATGAAGATTTACATTCTGGATTGCACGACTATTAATTTCAGTAAAGATTTGTGAACAGGGCATAAATTGTATAGACGTAATCGCAATTTTTTAAGGTTAATACAAAGGCAAACATTACGGTTAACAACTACACCGAATGCCTTTGATATTTCCTCTTCGATTTTTTGCTGCCATCCTCCTTCGGAACAGAAGACGGTACCGTCTCCGCTTCCCTGATAAGCAGCTTGTGGAGGCGCTGGCAGCCTAGACAAGGCTGATATATATGTTGGACTCTTTGCTGAACTGGTGGTATTTTGGGTCGGTTGCAGTTGTTGCTTAACAGGGTAAATTCCGTGCAGCGCTTCATCAAACAAATTTGTGCTATCCATGACTTAAGTGCACATATGAATACGCAAGTAAGCAGAAGATGGAATTAACGAATCAACGATCAAAAGAGCAGATCTTAAAATAAATTATTTAAAAAATATAAACTCGACAAAGGCAAAATGTAAATAATTAAAATACAATTCGATATTTACGTATAATGCAACATTTCAAAAATTAAGATATAGCGCATTCTTAAAACGATAACATCTTGGACGAGATATATAAATACTAAATTCAATAAACCTGTAAAATAGAAAATTAGATATAGAAGAACTTTAGTTAGCATGAAAACCGTTAGATTTCTGCAATAAAATTTTCAATAAAGAATAAAAAGTGGCTGGTAGAGAAGTCCTTGTAAGTACCTCAACTGTGTAGAAACACTACAGAATCTTGTTTGTTACAAATTTGTTTCAATTTTTAAAATTCAAAGCTGCACCTTGATCCGCACCAGTGAAACTTTAACTATTGGTGCATAAACTTTAAACTCTAAATTCTAAATGACTGCTGAAAGACGCGAAAAGGAAGATTAATTGCAAATATTATGCGACTGCTTTTAATGGGTGATGCAAATCACTTAAACGTTTCAACTATTTGAAACTCCTTTTCAGAACAATATGAGCTAATTCTAAACTTCTGCCTATATAAACACTAGATGCAATCTCACAACTTATATTTTTGTCAAACTCAAGATGGTTTATCTTCTATAAAGGCTAAAAAGCCTAAGTATAATCTCTTGCATTATGCCAAATACTTGGTATCTTTGGCACTTGGGTACAAGTATTTGTTATTATGTGAAACATTCGCAATACTTAATGAATTTTATGAAAATGGAATAATCTCCAAGGTAAGAAACGAAGATTCACCCATTGTTTGCAATATACTTTAACGTCTTATATATTACTCCGTGTAGTACTGTTAAGAACTTTGGAGCTGAACGCTTGCTTAATTGCTTTAATTTTCGTTTCACAGCTGGTTTAGAAAGGATTGATAGTGAAAAGATAACAGGTTCTTTTAGATTAAATCTAGTTTTGAATAAACTGAATATTATGAAGCCAAAAAATACGAAATTTCCTAAAGGTGTTTCTGCAGCTATTTCTCTAATCTCATCAATTGCATTCGATACACCATACATCAGCCTGCATTATAGAATTCTTCAAATTCATTAGCGACTAACAGAATTTACTAAATGTAAACTGCAGTCAGAAGATCCCCGAGAATAAAGACAAGACAATTAATGCTTGTGGACTTAGTTACTAAGAAGTGTAGCCGACGTAGAACTGTATTGAGATACTTGCGGTGCACATCAAATCAAGTTCGGAAGCGGCTTCATTTAATAGACAGCTGCCGGAAGAAATAGACCTTATGGGGACAAAACTGTTCATGGTTTGAACAGAACAAACGCTGTTGTGAAGTCAGCAATTTAGAGAATAGGTCTACCTGTGATTTAAGACACAGCACTGGTCCAGTCCCCATTAATTGTACCTATAGTACCAAACAGTATTTGTCGAAAATTCTAAATGAAATGCGAGTGGGAAGACTTATCTCCAAAATTAATGATCTTGTTTGATATTAAGTACTTTTGTAACGAATTTCGCACTAATTCTGGGATGAATGAAGTGCCGTTTACTAATTCTTTGCAGCAATTTTTCAAGGTTAAGACTAACACCGATCAGCTGAAAGGCTCATTTTATCATGCATACTTAGACACCTCCAAGCTTTTAACTAAAGTGAAAGAGTTACATCTTTGCTTAGTCGTCTGTGCGATAGATTGGTATTGTCGTTGGAATCTTTTCACACTAAGCACGGAAGGTTATTCATTGGAAAGCATATAAAGACGAAGATTGTGGAATTATTGTATTCTACGGGACTCCGCGAATGTTTGCTGGACAATCTTTGTGAAAATTGTTCCATCATTCAAGAAAGAATTTACAATTTGGCAAAAGGATATGTTGCAGAAGGAGAAAACAAACAACAACAATCATACGGAAACAATTACCAGTTTCCGTGTGAGGCTACTAATTTTATGCATAGACTAAACCGATAGGTATTTAGACGACCTAAGCGTTGAATTATCAAATACTGACGACCCTCAGCAGTTTGGTGAATTGCTGAAGCAGTGTAATTCCAATATTCAAGCACTCTGCTTCATAAGCTTCGTCATCAATACAGTTGTGGTTTAAGTATTAATACAACAGTCAAATTTGTTTAAACGATTAACAGTGTTGTCCCAATACAAGTTGCCCCCCGCATACCTGTAGAGACTAGGACGGCTGAATTCTTGGAGTACCCACTTGGAACGCAATTGGAAAAATCATTGGCTGCAGAAAACGGTCGGGAGGCCAAGTCTCAAATGGGAAAGAAAGAAACGTCCGCTGCTGTCAAGAGTATCGTTTAAAAGCATATATGGTGAAAAAATTTAATCCCGTTGCGGTAGTTTCTAGGTTTAAGTTTCTTTGAAAAGATTATTGGTGTAGGTTGACTTGACTGACACAGGGGGACCTTTTTCACCCTCCATGACCAGTTCAATCACAACCTATGTAACCAAATTTCTACATAAAAATTAAAAATTAAACTTTGAAATTAAAAATTATATCATTAACTTAAAAAACTTAGCTAACTTAGCTTGCTAACGCCTAGAGCACCAACGGATCCAGTCCACTGGTTCCAGCCCATCGTTGGACACAGGAGAAACTCTCCAAGTTTCTGTAATCCTTTGCAAATCTGACAGATTCTTTGTGCCGTAGGGAGGGTCAGGGGATTGTAGCACTTCAATATAAAATTTTCAACAACAGCAAAACAAATCACCGAGTTTCACACTCATTTACGGTGAGCAGCATCTTTATCAAGCAAAATGCGTGTGAGGGCCCGGGCTAAGCAAATTTAAGAGACCTGCTGCGCCAAACTATTAAACTATCTGCTTACGACGCAACCATTCATCAGCTCAGCGGATCAGATCTCCTTCAAAGTAGCTTACTACTAGCCTATTTCTTACAAATAGCTTACTACTAGGCTATTTCTTCCAAGTAGCTTACAAACTAAAGTCTGACCAAACAAGCAATATTTTCTGCAAAAGGCTTATGGTATATACCAGAGGTGCATTTCCATAAATTGTAGGCCTGCTGCGCAGCATATTAGTATTTTTGCAAGAAGTTATTTGACTACTAATAAAATGTCTACAACAGAGGAATCTGCAAAGACAATGCGCCAAATCAAGTGAACCCATGTCAAACTATATGCATGAAAATGTGAAATCTTAAAGCATTAAGGTTACTGTCCAAAATATTGTGTTGTTTGCGGAACGGTTTAAAACCAATAATCACATGTTTCTGTACTTTGATGTTTTCTCCCAATCTTCAACCGTGTTATCCAAGCAAACGATATTAAGAATTATTTGGAAGTACTTGTTTTCTGTATTTTCAATTCGTCCCACTTTTTCAAATTTCAAAGATTTTAAATTGAGCTACCATACTCGATTTTCTTATTTGGACAGCATGTTTTACATCGTTAGAACGAGCAAAATGTGGCGAATATTGTAGAGTCGTCCTTTTTAAAGAATTTGGTTGTTTCCAAGATTTTTGACCTGTTTTGCACGATACACTTTTCCAGCTAATAAGGGACAGCTATTTCGGCTATTAAGGAACGTTGGAGGGGGGACAAATAGGGTGCAATTCAGGGTATTAAGGGACACCGTGGAATTGCAAATTTTTGGTGCCATTAGGTACTATTTAGGATGCCGAACATTTTTCCTTCTTGGACCACCTGTCGAAAATTCTTCTAGCTCTCCATACAGCCATTTTACAATCTTAAGATCAAAGAAACATGCCGCCTATATGTTATTCTGCTCTATATTTGTGCTTAGGTCAAAACACAGATCTGAATACCCAAATAATTTTTAGCTAATATCAGATGAATGACTGTGATGCAACCAAAATTCGTGATTAATTCCCAATTCGAGTAAAACTTTTAAAAGCGGCAGAACTCTTTGATCTTCAAACTTTAAAACTGCTGCAGTAAACGCAGGAAGCATTTTCAACAAATGGTGCAATGATAAAAAATGTTCAGCATCATAGACTCTATCAAGAAAAAAATTTTTTACAAAATTATAAAATTTTAAAAACATTTAAAATTCAAATTTTTTTGAATTTTTGAAAATCTTGAGGCTTAAATAGCATAAGTTCAAAGTCTTGAGGTATTTAGACCTATTTTGAAATTATTCAAATTTTGATTATTTAGCTGGAGTGTTAGTGGGCTAAACAGTAGGGCCAATTTACACACAAATCATATGCTGTCCCTTAATATCCAGGCGTGTCCCTTGATATCCCGGATTATGTCCTTTAAAACCCGGTTTTCGAAAAAATGGCAATCTTTTCCAATTTTATTATATTCCAAAATTCTTTTACTTGAGCAAAATAAACACTATAGCAAACAGTTCGGAACAAACAAAGCTTCAATTTGATACATAAATCATAAAATTTGGTTGCGTATTGAACCAGATTGAAAGGTTTAATCTTTCATTTTAGTGAAATCTTAGGAAATGCAAAACGTTTTTGTCCCTTATTACCCCGCTTTACCCTAATTAGAACTAGTGCAAATCCAAGTTTTCTTTTCACTTGCTGCAAGTCAACTGTTAAAGAATCAAACTGCAAACACTAGAGTCGACCATTTCCGGTTATGTACTAAGAAAATAAATCAGAAAGACTGGTTTAGCACATACACGACCCATGTAATTTGTGTGCAAGCAGTTCTTCTAAGAATTCTATGTACAAATCACACACTTCCAATCTTAAAGCACAGAAGATGTGCATTTATGTAAAAATCTATGTTCTGCGTAGAATCTGCGTGCAAAGGGCTGAGCAAACATAAGAGACCTGCTGCGCTGAGGCGCGGCAGGAAAATGCAGGGAGCGAAATTGCTTTGTTTATGTTGATTTAGCGGTACATTTTTGCTGCAGCAGTGTATATATTTTTTGAACCGTCATGGCATGAACTTTCTTTTGGTTGAAAAAGAAATTTTAAAAAATTAAAATTCATCAAAACAAGCCGATTTTGTAAGTTTTGAAAGATCAGTAGATGCCAGGAACTAGTCGTTTTGTGGAAACTTAGCCCATGTCCCAAACATGTTGTATCCCAAACATAAGCTAATTTCGTCTAGAATTGCGATAGTTATTCAATTTTCAAAATCCTTTAATCTCCGCTTTTCCAAATTTGACCGGCTATTACTCGCGACTAGTGATGTTTCAGGCACTGAAACTGAAACTGAAACTAGGTTTCAGGTTGTACAGGTTTCAGTTTCAGGCACTGAAATTGAAACTTAAACTGAAACTATTTTGGGAGGAGACCTGAAACTGAAACTGAAACTATTTTAATCGGCCGACTGAAACTGAAACTGAAACTAGATTGGCTAAAGACCTGAAACTCTGACTGTCTCAAAACATGAAGATTTGAAGGTTTAAAGCGGTTTTTTTCGTTAGTACTCTGCAGTGGAAGTATAAAGTCATAAATTTCTGCATTATATTATGTCTCAATGCTAGAATCTGCAGTTTTTCGAATGAACTGAAACTAAAACTGAAACTGAAACTATTTTGCGATCCCGACTGAAACTGAAACTGAAACTGAAACTATTTTGGAAAGAGACCTGAAACTGAAACTGAAACCGTCTTGGACCGTCGACTGAAACTGAAACTGAAACTAAAATCGGTTACTGAAGCAACACTACTCACGACTCATTCAATGGAAAAATTTTTCAATTAGATTTCCAGGACCGTTTATGTGTCAGCTTTCATGTGATCATGTGGTTCTTCAAAATTTGAAAATCGATTTTTTCAAAAACACCAATTTTTGACCAAAAAATTTCGGCAATGCGAATCCAGCAAAATTGAGTAAAATTGCATAATCATAAAGATTTCTGAGCTGAATCCAACTATATAAAGTTTTTGCAGCCACGACTCATATTGCGCCCGCAATGAATTTTTACACATTTTCCCTATTTCAGGTGATTTCTGGCAAGTTGTGTTATGTCGCATTGATTAGCCCCAAATAGTGTAAACTAGCCAAAACCAGCTAAAAGGGGAAATTGTTTAAAAATTCATTGCGCGCGGAATATGAGTCGTGGCTACGAAAACTTTATATCGTTGGAATCAGCTCAGATTAAGCTGCATGATTATGCTATTTTTACTCACTTTTGCTGGATTCGCTTTGCCGAAATTTTGGGTCAAAAAGTAGTGTATTTCGAAAAATCTATTTTCAAATTTTGAAAAACCACATAGATCACATGAAAGCTGACACATACAGCTACTGTCATATTTTAGTGGAAAGAAAAAGAAAATTTCAAGAAAGAAAGAAAGAAAAGAAAAGAAAAAGAAAGAAAGAAAGAAAGAAAGAAAGAAAAGAAAGAAAAGTTGCATAAGAAAAGAAATTTCAGTGACCCTAGGTAGACGCCACTTAACTTGACAGCTGCTGTCAACTATAAGCCAATTTCAAAAGAACCTCCAATGTTGTGATATTTGATCTTCATCTTTACTTCTAACACACACGCATCTTAAGCACTACTTTAGTGGACTATGCAATTGAGTTTACGTATTAGTCAGAAGGTCAGACAGGCTGGGCGGGCAGCATAACATGTGTCCATCATATTTCTGATGGCCAAACTTTCTTTCTTTCTTTAAAGAAAGAAAGAAAGAAAGAAAGAAAGAGATTAGTAACCAATAACCAACTTTAATAGCATTGTGTAGTGATATTTGTAATTTTGCGCCTGAGTCCATCCATTAGGAGGCATTTAAATCCTGGTCAAATGGCTTCCAGCTCCCAATTTCCTAGCTAATTCCGCAAAACAGGTGTTCTCTTAAAAGATTTAAGCTGTTAGTTTCTAGAAAGCAGACAAGCACAGACAATTACAGTTTCCATATTCAGACTCCAGATATAGCCATTTTGTGTAACACTATGTTTGCAACGACCTATGAACATTCATCATATGCTCTTGCAAACTCTGCTCAAAAGGCCTAGCCTGGGGCCAATATATGCATTCCAAATGTCTTTGAAATAATATTAGTCAAATTTTAGAAATTTGCTTTTGGTGGGCCGGACCGGGCCGGGCACCGTGCAGTAACTAATTTAGTGAAACTAATTTTATTCTGGATCTAACTGGGATACATTTCGTGTACGGCCGAGCTTTGAAATCCAACCCTGACGTTGCTGACGTGCAGCTGTTTATAAGCTTCAAAGGGAAAGTCTAAAATTTCAGTTATAAAGCAAAGTCAAAAAGTTTCTAAAACGTAGCTTTAAGGCCACTGCATCGTACGTCGTAGTTGATCGAATCGAACTTATCGTTTTCCTGTGATGATTATGATGTCAACTCGAATCGAGACGTGGAGTTAAAAACCTGCAGAATTAAATGTAACTCTACCCTTTTCATGAATGGGTTAAATTTAACTTTTTTAACTCGCTCACGACATTTTACATTGAATTTTAACCCGCGTCTCAGCACGCGGGTTAAACGAGTTAAAATCTTCAATTTGCACATTGTTATTGCACATTTTGCGAGCGTAATAAAGCTTTAAAAACTACAAGATAATCCAGCCAATAAAAGTGCAACACATAATTTCATTGGATGATTCATAATGCTTCAAAATTACTTAAGCATTTGACGACATTCTGCTGAATTATTTCCGCCAAAGTAACGAAATAGGCTACTTAATAAAATAAAATTAGATCGAACAAAATGTTTTAAACATGCTGCATTGTTGGAACTATTTAAATAAAATTATTTAAATTAAAATAATGAATTATAATTATAAATAAGCTCTAAATTATTTTTTGTAAGTTATTTAACACCACTTTATGAATGCAAATTTGTAGTATGTATGAGAGCTGACAACATGAAAAGCCGAATCAACGGGACACTACAATTAACCGAAAGCTCAATTTGTTCTCAAAAAGTGGACTAATTAAAGCGCTAATTTTGCCATGAAACTTTACTTTAAAAAATTTTAATTTTTAAGCCCGGTTCATACTTCTGTCCGTTTGTCCGTTTCTGTTCTCCGTTTGTCTGTTTGTCCGTTTTAAAAGTTGATTCATACTTCTGCTGTTTTGCTGCTTTGCTGTTTGCTGTTTTGCTGCTTGTCCGTTTGTCCTTGGGGCTTTAGACTTTTTGTAAGGACATCTAGACAAGCTGCAACTGGTTATGCTCATCACTTATAATTACAGTACACGATCAATTGTTATCCCAACTGTGATTCTAACTTGTCCGTTTCCAGGGTTGATTCATACCTTTGCTGTTTTGCTGTTTTGCTGTTGTCCGTTTGTCCGTAAGGGTTGTCCATTTGAACTTGAACAATGTTTAACTTTTTCAGTTTGTCCGTATGCAACAACCAATCGGAAACGGCCCGAACTATCACGTGCTTGCAAAATAAACGTTTGTATTTGATTTTTGAATGGTTTTAAGAATAATTAGTTGAAATATTCACAGGATTTCAAAATAACTTGATTTCAAAGTTTTGTAGGTTTTTGAAGAGAATGACATTTATAAGTAACATAATGCTGTAGCCAATCAGTATAAATGGAAAGTGTCAGGCGACTCGAAAACAGAAACAGCAATCCAGCAATACAGCAAAAGTTTTAATAGTGTATTACACAGCAGAAAATAGACACCATCAATACGGACAAACGGAAACGGACAAACGGATAATCAGCGAAATAAGTACGAACCACTTTGTCCTTTTTAAAAACGGACAACCGGACAACCAGACAAACGGACAAAAGTACAAACGGAAAATAAGTATGAACCGGGCTTTAGACTTTTTGTAAGGACATCTAGACAAGCTGCAACTGGTTATGCTCATCACTTATAATTACAGTACACGATCAATTGTTATCCCAACTGTGATTCTAAGGCAACCATTTCAATTCAAATTTGAAATCTCTACTGAATTTTAATAAACAAACATTTTTCTATTCAATTTTGCCGCACCCATCTGTTTTAGTATTAAAGTTCAGTTGAAATTGACCAAAATTGTTCATCTTTTTAGAAGGACCAAGAAAATCCGATTTTGCTGAAAACATATATATATATATATATATATATATATATATATATCCTATATATATATATATATATATATATATATATACATACATACACATACATTAACATAGGGTTGGGTCTTGGGGGGGGGCTTGTCCCCAAAAAATTTTCAGGGGGCTTGTACCTTGAACAAAAATTTTCAGGGGGGCCTGTACCTCAAGAAAAAATTCGCAAAATTTTTCGAAAAATTAACGCTAATTTTATTAAAATTTGCAAAAAATCTTCAATTTTTGGAAAAAATTTCAAATTTTGGCCCGATTTTCCAGAAAAATTAAGCATTTTAGCTAAAAAATTCCGGCGCAGCCGGAAATTTTTTGAAATTTTACTGTAAAAACTAATTTTTTCCGGCTGTTTTCGGTTACCCCTTGGCCATTTTTTCGTTACCCCTTGTCCCCGACGGCGATAGGGCTTGTACCTTGTTCGGGTTGGGGGGGGCTTGGACCCCCCCGCTTTAACCTATATATATATATATATATACATATATATATATTAGTGATGGGTACCGGATATTTTTTCATATCCGGATATCCGCCTATTTTGCGTTCACGGATATCCGGTTATCCGCCTATTCCAAACTTAACTTCAAGAAAATTTTTCAATTTTGATGTTAAATTTTCAATTCTTCTGTCATTTTTTTGGCAGGCTGTGAATGTCTATCATGCAACCAAGCCGCAACCTTCGTTTCAAAAATATTTTCAGAGGAATTTTTGAAAAATATTTTACAATGTTTGAAATTTTTGTCAAAAATTTGCTAAGTTTTCATTACATTGTCTGAAATGTACACGGATATCCGGATATTATCCGGATATAAAAATTATCCGGATATCCAGTGCCCATCACTAATATATATATATATATATATATATATATATATACACATATATATATATATACAGAGCTTTTTGGGCTCTGTCGTGTCTCAGCAAACGAACATGGTACCTGTTTTTCGGCTCAACTATTCATTAGCACTTTGTTGTAGGTTAAATTTTGCAAAAGTAAAGAAGTTTTTCAAATTCTCAAATGGTGAAAAGTTGGACATTGAGTAAGCAAAAATTATATTATTATTTTAACTCTTTTCACGTATGCAGAGTTAATTTTAACTCTACCAGTTTTAACTCTTTTCGCGAATGCACAGAGTTAATTTTAACTCTGCCAGTTTTAACTCTTTGATTTTTAACCCTGCAGAGTTAAGAGTTAAAAACAGGCCGAGTTAAATTTATCTCCGCATTCATGAAAAGTGTTAAAAGAGTTAATTTTAGCTCTACTCTACTCTACCCATTCGCGAAAAGGCCCTTAGTTACTAAGGCCGGGGACATGATCTGCACGATAACGGTAGACCCCCTACACAAATTAGACCCCAGTGACCCCTCCCACAAATGAGTACCTAGTACACATTTGTGTATGCTCACTCGCTTATGTGTTGAAGCTCGAAAGTGGCCAGTTGCTGATAGATCGTTTTTGGCTTCAACACATAAACATACATACTCATTTGTGGGAGGGGTCACTGGAGTCTAATTTGTGTAGGGGATCAGCCGTTATCGCGCTTGTCACACTCTTAATTATTATGTACTCTTGCTACTCGGATTTTTTCCAAGTAGCTTACTACTAGGCAATTTTCTTACAAGCAGGCTACTACAGGTTATTTCTTCCAAGTAGCTTAACTACTAAGCAATTTCTTCTAAGATCCTAAACGGTTTCTGGGGACTAACACGATTCATCTATATAATTCGCAGGAGCTACTGAACAAATATGCATAGTTTCCCCACGATTTTAAAGTTCAAATAAAAAGCCCCTACTTTTTGTCAACCCATTACAACAACTTGTGTACATACTCTAAATACTTAGTCATTTTGTCGTGTAGTTTCTTTTACACAAAATCAGTGTTCGTAGCGACACACATTTCTGAATATAAACTGCGATTTTATGCACTACAAAAATCTAGTCGCTGACGTCACTAACATAAGACTTTCTTAATCTGACTAACGAACCCAGATGAAATATATTTTCAGTGGACTTATTAGGGTTGCTAAGCAATGAAGCTAGAAATTAAGCTTATTCTTAATAAAATTGGCTACTTGCCAATCGTCGAAAAACCTCCAAATCTAACCAACTGCACACACCGCTAAAGACAATATATTAATCCAATATATTTCTTACTACTTCCCTATATCATATGATTCAATAAACTACACGTAATTATATAACAAATCAAAGTCAGATATTAACACAGAAATAAATACAATAGAACGTGCATTCACATGAAAGTACAAGACAAAACTAAGTATACAATAAATGCAGTTTAAAAATCAGAACTTTTGCGAGATTTTTTTAGATCAGCCAGTTTTTGTTTCAATCGGAATTGCAAGCTTTTCTATGAACGCAAAGGAAAAATGAAAAGGATTATACAAGCGCTGTTCACAGCAAACTGCTATGGCACACCTTCCAGTGGAGAGACTATCACAAGTGAGAAGTATAGTCAGGGCGGGGGGGGGGGGAACATGAATGGGGAAGCAGGCCTCCAAAATTTTCTTCGCTTGGATTTGGATCGATATGAAGTGAAATAAATTACTGTATAGTGTTATGTACCGTGAGCAAATACCTATGCAATCGTATATTCAAACTTCTCATATATATCCCTCAGCTTTGACAGTAACAGGATTTGTGCATGTTTTTTACCCGCAAATCGGGGAAAACGTGATGCGAAGAAAACATGGCAGCACGGATTTCTACCAACCAACCATTTAGAGTGCTTTAGAAGCATTGTTTCAGCTGTTTCCAGTGTGCAAAACTACCTAGGCACCGTTCTAACCTCACAGCAGGCATAAAACCAGATTTTTTTGGTCTAAATGCTAAATCCGCCGTACCGAACATGTTCGGGCATGCAACCTGCTGGGAACTGGACATAATATGCAGAGTATCCTGCTCGAAGCAAGGTAGTTGTGTTAGAAATTGCAATATCATCCCATCATTCTTAAGTTTTTTGAAAATTTTCATTTTACCATTGAAACTTACGAAACCTAGCATGTTCTTCTTCTTCTCTCCGGGCGCGTCAATGGTCTTCCCATTATACGCGTTTCTTTGCTTCTCCCATCGGTCATAGCTAGTATGACTCTCGCTACGTCGCCTGGAAGCTGTCACCACAATGGGAAGCTGGAGCAGACACCATCTTGGTCTTTCGGCTCCGGTAGTAAGGCATCCATTAACTGCTCATGCGTGTAGCAGCGGAGCACAACGTCTTTCGACGTTCCAAGCCTCTAGCGTAGATGGGGTGTGATCAGAAGCAAACCCGTATGTGTGTCCATTTTGAGTACGTGACTCGTTTGCACCCAACACTCCCTCGCAGGAGGTAGGCGGAACCCATTGCAGAAGCTGGTAGATCCCAAGGGGGGTACCTTCCACCGGGAACTCCGCGCCCTACTCTTGACGATAAGTAGATTAAGGGTTCACCTAGCATGTTCATCAAGAAAATTGGGTAAACACGCGCCACAAGGCATTAATCATAAAGAAATAATGAAACACGTCTGCCTGCTATCACTAAGGCAAACGCCTTAGTCCGAACAGGAGAGAGCCAATGGGCGCTGTGAGCGGTTTCGTACCGGGTGGTGGTAGAATTTTACAGCGGGGGGTCTGGAGGGCGAGTCTCCATGAGTTGAGGAACATTTTTGTTTTAGCAGGTCTTCGGATCTTTAATTCTTTTCATATTGAACTGCGAAAATTTTTTAAGATATATATATATATATATATATACAACACATTTTCAGGCAAAAACAGTATATATATAATTTTCTCCGAAAAATCGGATGCATTTTCAAGCCTTTTCTCCATAAATGCAATAAATATGCCGTTAAAAAAGTAAATTCGCTCCGAAGGAGCGAAAGTTTTGGTTTTTTGCTCTGTTCCCTATTTTCTCCTCCATTTCTCCAGCCTTCGAATCGCGACGGGGGTCCGCCCCACCCTGAATCCGCCCATGGCCCAAGTGCATCCATACGTAGCATTAGGGGAACCTCAAAACCACAAAATTGTATATACATATATATAAGTATGGACAAATAAATAGACGACTCTGTATTCATAAATACAACAGTATATATACATACGTATGCATATATTCTTATCCATAATAGAAATAAATTACATAATATGAATATACATAAAATGAGTAATAATAACCAGAAAAATTGCCGATTTTTTAAAATATATATTAGTGATGGGCATCGAACATTTTCATGCCCGGATATCTGCATACGGTAAAATGGGGTAACTTCGGCAGGTTTTTTAAAATTTGAAGCAGTGCAACTTTTGTATCATTAGCCCTACCAAGCCAGTTTTGGTATTAATTTGACGCTTTCGACGTCCTCTATCGCGCTCCGCTATCATACGTTGACATTTCAGTGCAATATTAACTTTTTAAAAAAGGCCAGGTGCCGAAGTTACCCCCGGGTGGGGCGATTTCGGCACCAGCCGTAAATTAGCTTGTTTCGTCGATTTAACCTCCCCTAGGGGAAACATTGGCATGTTTGGAAGTTTTAAAAAAATTGCTGATTCATCCAACAGTATACAACAAAAACAAGGCTTCTGAAGCATGAAAACAAGGTTTTCTGTAAACTACAAGAAGGAACCAGTACTGACAAGAAAAAAGGCGCATTAAATGAAGCGGTACTCCTCAACTGACTAGTAAAAAACAAGAACAAGTATATATACAGTTCAAAAAGTAAACAAAAAATACGAAATAAAGTGATTTCAAAAGTCAGTGGGATTCATATTTGGCAGTTGGAATTGGAATGCTCAAAAAATGCATAGCTCGTATAGGAAGGGTTGTTAAGCAAAAATTTTATCTCGCACGTCAAAAACTGGTCCCCGATCTCATCCATTGCGTCATCCGATATTTTAAACAGGCGGGAGGTTGCCGGAATTGGTGGATCCTTCAGTTTTCCAAAAATTTCCACCGGTGGAAACTATCCTCCATCGGGATTTATGGGCCAATGGAACTCTGTGGCTGCACTACTAGAATGCATGAAATTGACTTTAAACTCAACCGTTTTGGAAGCAGAATCTCCCCAGAAATTCGTGCCGAAGTTACCCCAAAAGTCACGTGGGAGCGGGGGTAATTGTGGCAGGAGGAATAAATGTAAATTGGTTCAACAGAACAAAAAGGGAACTATTTCATTGAAAAATTCAGAGTTTTAGCATTAAGAAATGATAAATTTTGTATGCCTATCATGAACAGAACACAACTAAGCTGTCCTACTTTGAAACACACTTTTTTTCGATAAATTAAGGAGTTGGAATAAAGTAGGGCTTGTGTGATGAAAACAGCGTTTATTACAAACATAATTTCCATATTCGTAATCAGCGCACTAGGGTACTCGAGGGTACTTCCGACATGTTCATCAGGCTGGAATAGTGAATAGTAAGTCCTGTACATTAATTCAAAGTGGTTTGTCACAGGTATGCCAATGTTACCCCTTGAATCCGGAGTTACCCCGTTTTGCCATATTCAAAAATTAAATTGGACAAAAATTACCATCTTCAAAGTTAAAAGTTCACTTTTCTGTAAAAACAGAGACTATTTTGCACTTTTAATTTAAAAATGCTAAAACATGCAAACTTACATAATTGCACCTCGTTCTTGTCTCCCCCCCTTTTCAGAAGCCATAAACATGCGAGGCAATACGTACATATATATACGTACAGCGAAAAATAGTAAAACTCAGATGAAAGTACAACATATATACTCTGAGGAACGTCTGTAGGTTCTTCTGGACCAAAAACTGTGGAAGAGGAGCCCCAAGAGGGTAGGACAGGCAATACCTCCACCCAATGGCATGGTAACAACTCCAATGACAGTTTTCTCGCATTCAAAAGCAGATCTCTCAGACCCCCCCAAACCCTACCAATACAAAATATCATTATTACAAATACAATTACAATTACAAAATATGCGTACGTATATACGTCATAAATCTGATTTTTTGTTATCACCGAATCGGAGACTGATAATGACCATTTCTGATCGGATTATCACGGGCATAATATCCGTTCAGAGTAGGCCGGGGCACCACAGCTCCGCTGCTGCCCCCCGGGGGTAGAGCAGCATCAAGAGCAGTCAAATCCGGGGTGCTCTTATGATAGCGCTGAGGCAGGGCAGCCGAGCCCAGCCCACCAAAACTCTGAGACGGCGGAGGGATGCCCGAAGAACCCACAGAAATCGAACCAGATCTAGCATCGGCGGGGGCTTCGAAGGACGGAAACAGGTCCTGATGCTGATATTCAGGCTGTCCGGAGGGTAAATGACCATTTTGGTAAGGCGAAGCCAGTTGGCTGTAGTAGCTGGGTCCACCTGTTGGGTGTCCAGGTCCAACCAGCCCGGTGGTAGGGTGGGTCAGCCCTCCACCAGGCGGGCCAAAGTGACCAGTTCCAGATTTCTGGGAGGCTGAAGATTGGTTTCGAGCTGCCGAACCCGACGACGGGTCCAGGACACTTCTAAGCTCTTCCAGATCATTTAAGCTTTTCAGGGCAACACTGTCAAACGGACTCGGATCGCTGAGTTCAAAGTCTTCCAGTCGAATGTGGCGACTCATTCGAACTGCACCAGTGGTCTCTGGTAACCGCTGACTACTGGATGAGACCGGGATTGGTTTTAGAATCATTGGCTCAGTGGGTGGCGCGGGCGCCCCACCACCAATTGGTGGCAGGATGCCAGGCAGACGAAAAGTTTGTTGTTGTTGCGGTTGCTGTGTCACAAAAATACTGTCATTGTAACTAACCCTGGCTACTGTGCTAGTGACAGGGGGGACAGAATCACCGTTAGTTTGAGTCGGCTGCGTGTCGTTGTGACTCAGTGAACTCGACAGCATGTTAGTTGTCACTGGTCTGGCACCGGACAGAGGAATAGAACCCTGTGTTTTGAGAGGGGCCGTTGGGGTACCACCTAGACCGGTCCGAAGGTGGGAAATTTGATCATCTAGTCCATTTTCTGCCGCAGTTACACTCGTGGTAGTGGTGCCTGCAGTCCCGGAAAACAGCCAGGTCGGATAGGCCACAGACGTAAGCTGACGCATCTGCTTTCCGTGGTCTGGGCCAAAGCTGTCGACGTCACCATTTGTTAGACCTGACGACGCTGACACCTCAACCGCACCAGCAGAACTAGCCGGGACTTGTTCGCTGGGACAACCGTCCGGAGTTAAACCTGGGGTCGTACTGGCTGTGACTGTTTCTTCCGACGGTTCCTCTCCGTCAGTTGCTGGCGGCGAGCTGAGCTGAGCTGACGCGCGTTCGCTTAGCAGCTGACGCTCCAGACGGAACTGCAGTTCGTCGTCCTCCTCAAACAGGTCGCCAGGAAAGGCGACAGGGGCCCGATCGATTAGGAACGAGGGGGGAGGAGAGGGCGGAAGGAATCGGGGCGAAATCTGAAACGGAATATCATGAATGAAGCATCCACTGCCGGAAGGGTGCTGTCGGGTGGGCGACTCAAAGGCCATTCATTCGATCAATCAGAAAACGTAGGCAAAGGCGAGGCGAAGAAAAGAAAAATAGCAGTCTGCTCGCTAGGCATGTTGGAGGAATATATATATATCTGAGCACTGAGGATATGAAAAAATTCTGAAAAATAAAATCAACTGCAGTCTCCTGGGTTTATTTTACTGGGGGGGGGGGGGGGGCGGGGGGGGCGCCCCCCCACTTTTTGGGTTCCCCCCCCACTCGAGCACCTCCCCCCCCCCACTTTTTTGGGCTTCCCCCCCCGCTCACTATAGGGTGCCCAGAAAATGCCAAATTTTTAGGATTTTTGGTCAAAATTTTCAAAAATTTTCCGGCTTCGCCGGAATTTTTTGGTCAAAAATCGTCTTTTTTGGTGCTAAAACACAATTTTTGAGCACTTTTAAGCTTAGTTATAGCAGTATAGTCAAGCGGGAAAAAAAACCCATTTCAATATGCGGGAAAAAAACCCACCTCCAGTGTGGGCTTACCGGTATGAGCTATATAGGATTTTAATAGCCTATCTTGAAGAGCGTCAAAAATAACCCTAGAGGCTGCATTATTGTTGTTCCCACTGCTTCCCTGCAAATTTTTTGGGACTTTGAAATTTTCGAAAATTTTGGTCCGTCCAAGTGCCGAAATTTGGCAAACTTTGGCTGGCCACCCTGAACTACTGGAAAGACCTAGACCAAAGCGGATAGTATGTATGTGTAGGCCATCTGTTGGGCTTCATGATGATATATGCCACACTGCTGTAACCCCTCCGGTGCGACCTGGGGGTGACCTAGAGTTGGCGGGAAAAAAACCCATCGGCGGGAAAAAAAAACCCACTTTTCAAAATTGAATATTTTTCTAACCGTTAACAGGAAAGGTCAAACTAATACATACATTTGTTTAATAGAGCCTATAGATTAAATTGGTATAGGTTTTACCCGGGTTCGTTCTGTTATGGGTGGTCCAGGGGGTCTAAATCGGACATGGTGCCATTTCAAGCCAAAATTTCAATTTTGGCCAAAAATGCTTATTTTTGCCTTAAAATGGGTCTAGTTTGGCTCTAAATACAGGAAAAACACGTTTTCTACACGATAGGATGCTTAAACTGCCAAAAATAAACAATTTTTAAAAATTTCCAAAATTTGCCTATGTTTACGTGTTAAACATACAAAATTTTCAAAATTCAATTTTTTCTGAAAATTTTCAAAAATGTTGGTATTTTTCGATGTAGACCTACTAAAAACAACCCGCTCTTTCGAATGGCACCGTCAAAATTGTTCTGGCACGCTTCCAGCAAAAAATCCGGGTGGGTTTTTTTCCCGCCGATGGGTTTTTTTCCCGCATTGGGTTTTTTTTCCCGACACGGAAAACTTTAATTTCTCCATAACGGCAGGGTCTAGGGAGACAAACTATACCTCATTCGAAAGCTTAGGGCAAACCCTAATTAAATATAGTATCAAAGTCGTGCTAACCCAAACCAGTCGAAAGTTCTGGTCCAAGAAAAAAAAAGTGGGTTTTTTTCCAGCTTGACTATATATGTAGAAAACAGGCTTTTTATACGGTATTTTTGGCATTTTTTGCCCATTTTATTTCCCCCCCCCCACTTTTCGACCTCCCCCCCCACTAGTGGGGGGGGGTGCCCCCCACTCTCCCCCCCCCCCACTTTTTTCGCCTAAAGTAAACCCAGGTCTCCCGGGGGTTTTCTAGGAAAAAATATGTCGGGGGGAAGTGTGGGGGGCGCCCCCCCATTAGTAGGAGGTCCAAAAGTGGGGGGATAAAATGAGCTAAAAATGCCAGAAATACGGTATAAAAGCCTGTTTTCTACATATATATAGCCATGGGGTGAACTGGGGATTTTGGCTGGAACTTATTTTATTATATATATATATAAGGACTAGATGAGAACTTTATATACCATCGTACTTGGCGTACTTAGATCTTTCTTTTAAGCCCATTTGCAATCTAGGTTGTACCGTTTCGCCGGTATAATGCAAAAAGTAGCTTAGGGGAAAACCCAAATGGGGTGAAAAAACTCACCCCTCACAGGTCTCAAAAATGGTCGTAGCGCTATTCTGACACTTCCGGTGTAATATTCAACTCTTTTTTAGCTAGCATAAATCAAAAAACCCGATCTAGATACCTTTTTTGAGATTTCATCTGGCTTTTTCAAGGGAAAAATTTCTGGGGGGGAGTCTGGGGGGGGTCCCCCCCAGGTCTGGGGGGGGGGGGAGGAAGAAAAATTTTTCAAAATTTACCCTCAAAACCCTATTTTTCCGGGCATTTTAGAGTTCTGGGGGGAAGGCCCGAATCCTGGGGGGGGGCGGCCCAAGTGTGGGGGGACAAATTTCTAGGGCCCCCAGGCCCCCACCCTCCCCCCCCCCTGTAGGTAAACGCCAGTTCATGTGCCATTGGAAATGCAGCATCAAACGGACAGGTTTCATAAAGTTTAACACATAAACGCAGGCAATTTTTGAAAAATGCTAAAAACGATGTAATTTGATAAAACTTATTAGTCTATCGTGTAGAGAATGGTTTTTACGTTCAATTGGCTGTTAAACTCCACAGTTGCACCTCTCCTGGGTCCTCCGGTACCGAAATGGCACTTTCAGGGTTTTTGGCTCCTAACTAACCAGGGAAACAAAATTATCCAAATCTGACACCATAAGATGATGCAGCGTCCTCGATAGTACCGTGCTATAGTGTCGAATTGTTTCCCTGTTTGGTTGTTAAAAATTTCTTCAAAAAAATTGGGTGGGTTTTTCCCCCCAAAGTGGGTTTTTCCCCGCCACATTTGGAAATGTGCCAGACCAACGGTGCATCGGATCGATCAAATTTGTGCTGTGTGCAAAGAGGAAGACTTATCATCATTAAAGATATTTGCAAAACTTTTCTAGCCCAACCCAGTCAAAAGTTACATCGGTCCAAACAAATGACTTGATCTTTGCACACGTAGGTAAGAAAGCGACGCGCTTTCTGCTGCTTCGTTTTGGAGCTCATAGCTTCAACCCTTGGTCCAGGCGGCGGGTGGGTTTGTTCCCTCAAAAAGGGGGTGGGTTTTCTCCCCATGTCTAATACGTATATATATATATATATACTGCTATAAGTAAGCTTATAAAAAGTGCTCAAAAATTAAGTTTTGATGTTCAAAATTTGTGTTCAAAAAGACGATTTTTGAATAAGATTTTCCGGAAAATTTAAAATTCTGACCAAAAATCATAAAAATTTGGCAATTTCTGAGTGGGGGGGGGGGCAGAAAAAATTTCGGAGGGGGGGGAAAATGCAAGATGATCTGAAATTTCTACCGCAACTAAACCATTGGAGGCAAATTTCAAGCAAAATCTAGTGCTTTTTGGGATATTTCCGTGCAAAAGCAGCGCCGCAGGCGAAAAGTTTTCGAAATATTTATTCACGCTACAGATACTCATTAAAATTTTTCTTTTGCCTCCGATTTCGGGGGGGGGCATGCCTCCCTCGCCCCACGACCTGGCTACAACTAAATGTAAAAGTGCTCTAAAATTAAGTTTTGGCACCACAATTTTTTGACAAACAATTCTAAAAATTTGGCACTTTCTAGGCATCTTAGGGTGAGTGGGGGGAACTCAAAAAGGATGGGGGGCTTGCCCCCACCCCAGGGAGGGGGAAGTGGGGGAGGGGGGCGAGCCCAAGGTAAAAATATACTAGGGGGGAAAATGCCCTCGACGGGCAACCAACTTGGTAGAATAGGGAAAGACTTGAATGTTAAATACACGGTGCATGGTTGCAACTGAGATTCTGCTGAAGCGGAAAAATGCCGTTTCTCAGCGTCTAAAATGACAGAAACCAGCTGTGTGCGCCGAATAGGGAATCTACTCGGCGACTATAATGAGAGAAACCAGCTTTGTGCGTCGAATAGGGAATTCTACTCGGCGACTAAAATGAAAAAGGAAACCAGCTTTGTCGCCGAATAGGGAATTCCTTCCTTCCGCCCTATTCGCGCGAACTTGCTCGTCTTTCGGAAGGAAATATATAGGTAATTATTCTGTTAGGAACTGCAAACGTAAGCATTGCTGTCAATATGACATTTCCCGTACCGGTTGCGTGGTGACTGGGGGTGATGTAGGTTAATTTCTTTTTGAGCTACCTGATCCGTAACTATTTTACGCATACAACCGCTAGCAGGATCAACTGAAAGCAACACTAATATATATGCGGTTTACAACAATTTGTGGTCGACAGTCCTTGTGCTAAAACATATACAATCAATCGCATTTCATTTTATATATATAATGTTTGATTGTATCAATTCTCGGCAGAATCAGCACAGAGCACACCTGTCACGGGGGTCGCGGCAGCACTCCTGTAATATGTGTTATATATGCTCTCAATGTTTCTGATAGCACATCGAAGACATCGTATTTATGTCTGTGAAAACCTTGACTTACGTAAGTGCTTGATAAAACTGTTGATTTGCATTCTGAAGTAATTCTGCCATTCTGAAGCTCTCTCATTATTCAGCAAAAGCAAACACATAACAGGCTTCAAAGTTCGCGCGAATAGGGCGGAAGGAGGGAATTCCCTATTCGGCGACAAAGCTGGTTTCTTTCATTTTAGTCGCCGAGTAGATTCCTATTCGACGCACAAAGCTGGTTTCTTTCATTTTAGTCGCCGAGTAGATTCCCTATTCGGCGCACACAGCTGGTTTCTGTCATTTTAGACGCTGAGAAACGGCATTTTTCCGCTTCAGCAGAGTCTCAGTTGCAACCATGCACCGTGTATTTAACATTCAAGTCTTTCCCTATTCTAGCCACGAGTTGGTTGCCCGTCGAGGGCATTTTCCCCCTAGTTTCCTTATTTTTCCGCTGCAGAGAAAATCATGTCACCCACGCTGCACGCCGTATACACAATGCAACTGAAGCTTACAACCAAATTTGACAACTTTTGGAAATTTTGATTTTTGTGAGAATTGGGACCCCTTG